>PVKM010025675.1:0-19772 GCA_004027735.1 Carollia perspicillata | reverse complement strand
GCACTTTGTTTCAGTGAATTTGTTTTAAAAACTCTTCATGCATTTGCCTGTTTCATGATGGGTGCACCTGCACTCAGTGTTCAGCAGTTTTTGACCAAAAAACAGCATGGCTCCCATGCCCCATGCTCCCTAGTCACCTGGTCTCACCCTGACTTTTTTTTGTTTCCTTTGATGAAAAAAGTCCACAAAGGGAAACATTTTGTGGATGTGAAAGAGGTGAAACAAAAAAATGACAGAAGCACTAAAAGGCATTAAAATTGATGAGTCAAAAAACTGAAGCCGTGGACAAAAACGTCTCCAAAGGTATATTACATCAAATGGAGGATATTTTGAAAGTGACTAAAGTTTAAACATGTAAGAATGAATACACAATTTTTTTGTAAATAAATTCCAGTGTTTCCTGGGTTTCCCCTGGAGTATTTTCTTTTATATTAAGCCTAGTCGTAAAAAGAGGCGCCTTCAGGAAATACAAACAATAATGACGGCCTCTTTGTAAAACATCAGAACTTTGGTGAGACAAAGTTCTCAGAGAGCTGATCTCCTAAGTAAAGACATTTCACCCTTTACAGGTGTGTTCACCACTCTCCTCACATAACTTCCTCCTATTTGGGCCCCAGGGCCTCCTGCCTTTCTCCAGGTTAGAAGAGATGAGCTTTAGTTGACCGAAATCCCAGCAGAAACGGGGTTTTGTTAGGGACTTTGATCCACACCTAGCTATAGCATTCTCCACTTGTTGTAGAATCAGCGTGGGACACCTGCTGCAGATCTGCGCTACTTCTGCGATTGGAGAGTTTTCTCAAGGGAGAGGGTCATCCATGGAAAGAATTAAATGTGCATTAGCAAGTCTGACCCTTCAGGATACGTTTACACTAACAGGAATAGCTCTTGGGTAAAATCTGTAAGGCTCAGAGGAGGAATTAAGATTTCACACACAGACCTCGATCTCTCAGGGCATGATAGATCATTAAAACACTCTCGGAGGCATGCTCGGGAGCTATGGGATTCCAGCTAACACTGTTTATGGGCGTGGTTTCAGTGGCGATTTTGAACCAGGTGGGAAGGGCTTTCTCATGTGCGCTAAAAGCAGTGACGCGCAAATGAAGGAGGCATGTGTCTGGGCTCATATTCGTGCACTGTAGATCTGAACTGTTTTCACTTCAAAACTGAGAAACTACTCATCATTTGCCCTTATTTTTAAAGTAAATATTAAATAGAATTCATTGATTAAACACCTATTTTTTTTCCTTTTAATTACATGTATTGGGGTGACATTGGTTAATAAAATTATATAGGCTTTGAGTGCAGAATTCCATGATACGTCATTTGTATACTGCATTGTGTAATCACCACCCAAAGATGAACAAAAAATTTTAAAACGAGGAATTTAAAAAATATTCTACTCAGGAATTGTTTTGTTTTCTGAAGATCCCACCCAAAAATCTATACCAATAATTTGGTAGTCAATTCCTTTGAAAAGCATTAAATTATGTTTCCTTTTTATCAGGAGATTTGAGAGCCTGTGAAGATCAACCGTATAATCCTCCAGCTCCCCAAATATTTCTGTCAAGCTAATATCAAATTAAAATGCCTGTAAAGGGGAGAAACTAGAGAATGAAATTCAGACTTAGTAGATGGTATGGCAGGGTTTTATCAATCAAATGTATACATAGATAAATGTGAATTTTAATACCCACCCTCATGCATCTGTAGGGTTTCTGCAGTGTTGTTAGTGGTATTGTCTTCTCCTTTCCTCCTTGCTGGAGTCCTGCATCATTAAATTCCTCTACCTCACCTCCGTCTCACCATGTAATTTCAACATCATTATCGGCCAAACCCTAAGGATGAATCTGTGTTTATAATGAGTAAACTTGGGTCAGTGTATGTTCCTCCCTGAATGCGTCCTGCTCTCAGGTGTGTGCCTTTGAGAACAGTGGAATGATTTCCCATAAAGCAATGGGCTAAGACACAGCGAAATCGCAGGGGATGATTCTCCTTGGTGGAATTCTGCTTTTGTGTGGAGTTAAGATTTATTCTTGTTTCCAAATCTGTTTCTTTGTTCCATACCTGAGACACAATTAAAAGCCAAAGAATGCCTCATCGTATAGTCTGTAAAGCCAGATGGAGTTTGTTCAACATTTCAATGTATAACGTGTCTCATACATATGAAACACCAGCTATACTTGGTTTTCTAGAGCATTAGTGTTGGGATAACAACGTTAACACTAGTTAGGTTAAGAATACTGTTGCAATGCATATATGGGATTTATAAAGGGATTACTAACCTAGAACAAGAAACATTTGGCCCCAATTTCTTTATACCTGTGCAAAACACAATTCAAAGTCCCAGTTTGGGGTTGGGAGCAGATCCAATATCAGCTATAGGAAGGAATACTGTAGAGAGTAGATGGAAAGGGAAAAAGATTATACCCTTCCACATAAAGCACTCAAGAGATTAACAGTGCCCACAAGAGATTGATGGTACCAAGAATTGCTTTTTGAAGAACAAGTAGATACTAAAAGGGGAGTTTAGTGAGCAAAAGAGAACAAAGTCAATGATTAAAGTCTATGCAGGGGCCCAGGGTATTGGCGAGCAGGGAAGAGAATCCTTTGTATCAGAGACACAGCCGAGCAAGTAGCTCAAATTCATTTACTCTGGGACCAGGCAGTGTGCTTTCATCTAGAACAGCGATTTTCAACCTTATTCATCTCATGGCACACACAAACTAATTACTAAACTTCTGTGGCATGCCAAGAAATGTGTTTTCTTGCTGATATGACAAAAATAGGTAAAATTTTGATTGATTTATAAAAATAATACTAGTAATTACCTATCCTTTTTGCTCCAAAGTGACTTTTTAATAAATCAGGTGCTGAAACTTGTATATAAGGATTCTGGTACCAAGAACTAACCCACCAGATGCAACTTTATTATGCGATATAACCAATAAGATGCAAGTCTTTTACATGATCTATATATTTGTGGTTTCAGAGAGGTTTCTGTTGTGTTGGCTGTTGTCGTTTTTTTAATTTGACAATCTAAGGGAAAAGATACCAGTGCCCCTGACTAGTCAGGTATTGCGTGTTTTAAAAATTCTAGTGGTATACCAGTTGAAAATGGCTGATCTGGAGAATTTCTTCTGGATTAGTGGCTATTTTTTTCTTTCTACTTTTCTCAAAATGACTCCATTGCAGCTTTGTTAAAGGGGCTTTGTGGCCTCTATCCAGCCACCATAGAGATGAACCTGGAGCCAGTGTAACCTAAAGGAAACACAAGTATGTCTAGAACGGTGAGCAGAAAAGAGGGCAGAGGAAGGACTCACATAGTGTTGGTGTTACATGCATTATTGTCCCTTCTAGTGCTTGTTCATGTCCTTGCATTCCAATCTTGTTTGATAGTATCACAGTTTAATCACCTACGTCAGAAATCCAGAAGTCATTCCTAAGCATTTCTCTCTTATACCTACATTTAATCTACCAAATTTAGTCCACTTTGTCTGAAATAGTTCACATATCCTTTTCCTCCATCTGATGTGTTCTAATTCACTATTTCTTTATCTCAGCACTATTTCAATATCTTAAGTTATTTTGTCAAGAGTCCCAACTCAAGCTTCATGTTGCTTCTTAAATACTTTCTTTTTTATAAAATAAAAATATGATCATACTTCTATTCAGCTTAAAGCTATTCACTGGATCCATATGATGTATAAGATAAGATCCAAGGGAAGATAATTAGAGAAATCGTATATATGGGTCTGGAATTCAGGGAGAAGAGCTCAGAACTGGACCCATAAAGGGGAGTCGCCAGCATAGAGATGGAAGTTAGATTCATAGACATGTGTAGGACAACTCCTAAGGAGCTATCACAGAGCAAGAAAACAGAGGCACAAACAACAAACCCTTGGAAAAGTGCATCATTTAAGGAGTGACCAAAGAAGAACGTTAAAAAAATAATGAAAGGGAATATTCTTCAGGGTGGAAGGAACTTGGAGCTTTACAAAGTGAGAGGGTAAGAGCATCTGGTGGTACAGAGGTAAAATCCAGGCTGGTCCACTGGATTCAGCCTTTGGGAACTTAGTGAGAGTGAAATCGCTGATGAAACCACTTCACTGGAATAGTGTGCATGACGGGGCTGAGGACAGGGCAGATGACAGAGGGGAATGGGAAGGAGGTAAGGAAGCAGAGGCAGGCCCTGAGTAAAAATACTGCTTTAAAAAGCTTTAATTATAAAAGTAGAGAGATTGTGGGGGTTGGTGAAACTGGGGGAGATGATCCAGAAAATTGGAAGGGTTTGAAGATATTGGTAAAGAGGGACAGACTGTGGACAAATTCCTGAAGAAGCAAAAGGTGATAGAATAAAGAGTTAAAGTGAATGAATTGGCTTTAAATAAGAAAATATTGCTAAGTACCAAAGATGACGAAGGAAAGATCTCTGTAGATGAGGGCAAAAGTTTGCCAGTAGGCCCCAGGATGTAAAAGTACAGTGTCCAAATTAACAGTGTATGTCCTGGGCCAACCTGCTATGGCTCTGCCGTTTAGCTGTGTGGCCTGGGCAAATTACTTAACCCCACTGAGCTTCACTGTCTTCTAACATGAAAATAATAATAAAGCCCACCTCACGGGGCAATGAGGATCAAAATAGTTAATAAGGGTAAAGTACTTAGACTGTTGGTAGTAATATGATAAGCATCGGGTAAGTGTTGGCCATTAGCTATTAGTAGGTGCAAATTGAGGTAGTTACTACGCTTGGGATTCTGTGTGGCCATGCCTGTACTACTTCAGTTTATTCTGGTAAAACCTCTACCCCCTGGCTGCAGGTGTGATCACATGGCCAGAGTTAGTACCAGCAGAATATCAAGCCGTTTGTCTATAGTGACTAGTTCAAATCAGCTACATGATCCAAACCAAGGCAAACAAAATCTTTCCTGATGATTTGTCTACCTGTGTTAAATTGGTAGAGAGTTTTCTTTTCTCCCTATTACAAGGTTAAAAGAATGCAACCTCAGAGTTGCTGGTATATATATATATGGAGATTATATATATAATCTCCATACCCTTTGCTGTGTGGAGAAAGATCATATCATAGGTAATAGGAGAGAATGAAACCAATATTCGGAGAAAAGCAAAGACAAGAAATGAGAAAAAGAAAAATATATATATATATATAGACAGTGGCAGAGTCCCTGCATTCAGTTGCCCTGAGGCCAAATTTCAGCACCCTCTCTGGCAATGGTGTGCACAAAATCCCCTCCTTTTTAAGCTAAGGAGTATGAAAGCTCGTATTGTTTTTTGTTGCTTGCAACAGAAGGAGAGTATTAAATATGCAGAAAGTTTTGTGCCATGTATCCTCTGAGATCCAAAGAGAAACACATGTGCGAGCTGCATGTGGCTGAGTTTATCAAGGAAATTTAAGCAAGAAGTTAGTTCATCCTCTATTTCAGTTATGCATTCTACTACAAAATCCTTTGTTCAATAACAGGAGTTCTAGGTTCTTCAAGGTGTTTTTGTAACTATTTCCTTACTCAATTCAAGTCCTGTAGGCATGAACTTTGGATTTTTCCCCCTCCAACAGTGATCCAAAATATGGAAGATACTGTTAGCTTTCTACCATTCTCTGTCCCCTGTAAGGAAGATGAGAACAATGGGAAGGGCAAATTGGAGTGCTGGTCTACAGCACCCTCTGTCTCGCTGTCTTCAGTGGTGATGCTGAAGACATCACCACTATGTGATATTTACTGCCAGCATTGGCACAGTTGCAATGTCTACTCAGATCCTAATTAACTGCAACTGAGAGAGGTGGCTATTAAGTTGCATAAAAATGGTCATAACTGCCTCACTCATGTCAAACAAAATGTAAATCAGCTTTATTGTGTTGATTCATGTGGCAGTGGTACAGTAAGAGATGAGGGGCTATCGAGAAAAAATTAGTGCACCGAGGGCCAGAAAACCTGAGGTGGAGTCCTCCCATTTATTACTAGCTTCGCCCTCTGTCAAGTAGCTATAAGGCTCAGGGTCCCCATGCACTTGCGTGCAAATAGAGAGGGATGGACTCTAGGGCCTCCCACTCGATCACACAGTGCAAACTGTAGCGTATGTCAGTGAAACGTGCAACCCCAGTATTTCCTTCTCCCTAAAACCGTTGGAGTTGGGATGATATAAACACACTGTAGAACAGAAAATCTCCCATGGTCCTTCCCAACAACTTTCTGGTGTTTCTATTCCAGAGTAGGGAAAAGTAAAATTCTCCTTAGTCAGAAAACCTTATCTCACGAGGTCTAGGCAAAAGTTGGGATTTCTTCAAAACTTATTTTTCCAACTTTGCCTGGTTCAACTATAAAACTATAAAGGTTGAGTTTATTATTCCTGTTGAGAGTGATTACAGTTTGGGAAGGAAGAATGTGGGACGATAGAGCAGGATTAAATCCTTTGCCCTACGGATTTGGGAAAGCTAAGGGAAGCTGAGGCAAAGGGTGCCCAGGGCTTAGAATTGGATTCTTGGGCCTTCGGTGATAAGAAAGCCAAGTATCAACGTATACATGTGTTGATCTTCTTTCGCATGAAGTTATCCTGGGTGAACCTAACGCTAAATAACTCAGTTTCGGCATTGGGAACAGAGACTGAGAGACTACTTTGGCTCAGCCAAGCATCTCCCATACTTTGCATATCTGAAACAAAGGAAGAGGGGAACAAATGGGGACAATATGACCACAGTTGGGTCAAGTCAACTGCCTTTGACTCCTGAAGTCAAATGGGTCTTGTGTTTGTTTGTTATGATATGTAGACATTAATCTTCACAAGTGGCAAGTCGACCAAAATGTTCTACACAGTAAGTGGGGTGAAAAAAAGCTTTTTTTCCTTAGTTTGTTGGAAATCTTTTGAAGTGATCAGAGGAACCAATCGTCTTGGAAATTCCAGCTTCCCAAGCTCAAATACTTCCTTAGAAGCTTTGTTAGACCATGCCTTAGCTACAATTTAGAACGGGCTTTCCTTGACCTGCTAAGCATTTTAAAAATATTTGAGCCACATGTTCTTCCTTTCAATTTTATCTCACTGCTCCTGGATCCACCAGCAGTCAGAGTAACACCTAGTAAATTTAAATAGAATTCTGAAAAGAAGCTGCTCACTATTTAGGACAGATACATATGTACCATTTAACATTTACCATTTTTTTATCTGTGGTTTAAAAGTTGGAGCTGATTTAATTGATTAAACTTAGTACAATGCTGTGGTGACTCCTATTAAGTTATCTCTAATGTGCTACATATCTTCATGCTTAGAAAAATCACTGTTCCGCTGAGTCTTCTAAATTTCACATTATACTCAGCTCCTTACACCAAACACCAGATGGTAACCTTCGATCAAAAGCAATAAAATCTGACCCGTTAAAACAAATAGGATAAGTGGACACTGATTCTCCAGAAATGTTTTTTTCTTTATGTAATGGCAAGCTGGAAACATATCTTTTAAGCTTTGTTTCGCATTCTATAATAAATTGCTGTTTTAAAGATTGATATTAATTTATCCTCCTATTAAAGATTCCTGCGCTTTGTTGACATCAATTATACGGAAGAAAAAAATTTTGCTAAGATAAATTACACAACCTCATGGATAATCAGCATGATCTTGTAGAACAGCTTATTAGCTGTAAAGGATTAAGTGACAGTTTAAAAATATTGCTTGGAACCATCTGAACTCATCCCGTTAGAAGATAAAAGCAGGATACTTTGAACACTGCTGCTGAAGGTTTTTTAATCAGGCGATTATATCTATGGATATGTGACCTTTTTAAATAAAAGCAATGTAGAAAATTTGATTTTAAGTGGTACAGAATATTAAACTATCCAGAGAGAATTTGCTATAAGGTCAAAGAGCAATAGGACTGAGAAAACTGTAATTATTATAGAATAATTAGGCTCTATTTTTTTCTACCTGAAGTCAGAGAAGGCAAAGCCACAAAAATACCCATTGGCTATGCCTTGATACAGTTTTTCCTTTGTGGTTGTTCTTGGGAATGAAGAGCCAGTCGGCTTAAAACTGAAATATGAATTCAAGGAATTTCACTACTGTTCTTATCTTTACACTAATATAAAATGTTTTCTTTGACCCACATTCCAGAGCTTCAATGTTTTCATTAATGAATTTATGCTCATTTCTGATTATTATTTTTAAAATGGAAAAATAACCATTTTGAATCTCTTGTACCTATTTCATCTTTGTGTGGGACATGCTTTAAATTTAGTGAGCTTAGCCCTGGCTGCATGGCTTGGTTGGCTGGAGCATCATTCCCTGCACTGAACTGTTGTCAGTTTGTTCCCGATCAGGGCACATGCCTAAGTGTGTGCTGGTTCCATCTCCAGTTGAGTGAGCATGGGAGGCAACCAATTAATATTTCTCTCTCACATTGATATTTCTCTCTCTCTCTGAAAGCAATGGAAACTTGTCCTCCGGTGAAGACTAAAAAAAAAATTAATTACACTTAGTGAGCTTCGAGTTCTCTAGCCCAGATAACTGCTATTCCTCATGCTCTTCCCAGACACTCTAAGCCTTCCTCTGGGGTTATTCTGTGGGTATAATAAAGGTATTGTCCATGCCACATGGATTTTGCTTGCTCTCATTTTGGGTGTGGAGGAAAGCACTGAACACAGGCAGAGACCCCACTGGAGAACAGCACTGGTAACCTCCACTCACACCCAAGTGCACCAAGCCACCAGTTCAAAAGTTCTCATTGGCAGGTCTCCCCTAAGTTTCTAGAAGACAGAGACTTTTTCCCAGTGTCTACAGTGGAGCCTGGCAGGTAGTGTAGATGGTCAACATATATTTGTTGGGTGAATGGGTCAATAAATAATTAAAATGGATTCCTGGTCAGTATTTTTAAGAGTAGTTTAAGAAAGAATTGTGAAATAGAGTTATTCCTTGCCCCCAAATACAATACCAGGCATGGAATGTGGCTGGCAAGGAAACAAACAAATATATGAAGAAGGGAAGAAAAAAAAAACCTAGATAAACTATAATTTATTTTAAAAGAGAAGAATAAGAAATTGGATTATTTTTATTTTGGAAATAAGGAAATTAGATCTCTGACTCATGAACTCTCATAATTTTGTATGTTGCCAAGTACAGTTTAGGATGTAGTACATGTAGGGCAAAATATTCTTTCATGATGGTTAGTTGAAGTTACAGAGGTTAATGAACATGCAACTCTATTTTTATCACACTGTGATGCAACAATATTTTGTGTAAATAAATGCCAAGAATATGAGGGACATGATAAAGGATCCCAAAGGTGCAAAGTCTGTGCAGGTGTAAACTGAAGGGGGACAGTTAAAACCAAGGCGACTGATTGATGGAGACTGGTTTGTGGCTAGGATGGAATCACACAAATGCTGGAATGAAAGCATGCTCTTATTTCCACCAGTATGTACTTATGGTCATTTCAGAATCTGGAATTTGCAAGAATAATGTTTTTCGCAATCTGCTTTTCCTTATTCTCTTAGCTCTATTAAGTTTCTTTGTTTTTTTCCCCCACAGAAGTCTCAATATTCTACACACTCTACCATTTTTGTGCAAAATAAAGCAGAAAACTAAGACTCAAAGATGATGCATGTCTAGGTTTAAGGTGAGAAAATGCCAAGATGTATTTGTAGAGCAATGTCTTCCATTCCCCAAGACAGGGCAAACTTGGGGCTGGAGGGAGAAAGAGGAAAGCTACTCACCCTGGATGGGAGGGAGCAGATACATCATGATTCCTAAAAATGAAAAAGTTTTTTTGTTTGTTTGTTTTGTTTTGTTTTATTTTTTTAATTTTGCAGACCCAGGAGCAGAGGGGGAAGAACTTGGAAACTCTGAAATTCAAGGAAGTTAAACCCAATAGTTAAAATATTTGAGTCCTTCCTTGGACGAGGGTGTGCACCCAAGTCTTGGCAGAAGAAACTGAAGTTAGAGAGTTCTCAAGAGGAGAAGTAACCTTAGGGAGAGAAAAAGTGAACATTTGCAAGAGTGTATAGGATGGCCCAGAAGTCTTGTATTCTAAAAACTTGGAGAATCAAACAAAGGTTCAGCAAGTGCCCTCTGGGCTCACAAGTTCCTGTGATGGTGTAGGGATTGAGACAAGGATGAGACACAGTCCCTGACCTTGAGGGTTCTGGTGACCTCTAGGTTGTGGGATTTGTTTAACACAAAACAAAACAACAATTTCATCTCAGAAGTTCAGGCCAGAGAACTTAGAAGAAGTTGTCTAGCCCATAGTCTACTTAATGTCTAAAAATAAAATGCAATAAAAGCTACACTCACAGACATCATTGTCCATCGCAGGAATGATCCTTAAAATACATGTTTTGTTACTCTTCCTACTTCTGCTCATCTGACTGTAAAACCAGCCATTACTTGGTGGCAAGTGGGACTGTCATCTATTAATAAGCACTATTATTTTTATAGATGCAGGGGAATAGAAAATGATAAAAGAAAAGCTATTCTTTAAGTATATAAAGAACATGTATTCATGGAAAGCAATCTGAGGTTTGTAAGAGGCCAGGTTTTTCAAGAAACAGTACTAGAGATATAAATACTAATTGGATTTTTAATAGAACGAAATAGTGATGAGCAAAACAACTACCCTGTCTTAAAAGGAGACTAGGAAAAAGGAGAAAAAAAAGCCTTACATCAGGAATTGTGTGCAATGGCATAATACGAAACTGCAGACTAAGCCAAAAATCCAGTCACAAGGTTCAAGAAACTCCTACTCATTATTTATGTATCAAAAGACCAGAGTTAAAGGCAATACACTTTCAAATAAGAAAAAATATTACAGTGATAAAGAGAACATTGGACTTCTAACCATAGATTTCAAAACGCTTAGTAAGTACGGATAATTTGAGTTGACCTAGTATTTTTATTTTTTAAAGACTTCTTTTAAAACTCGTCTGATAGGGGACAGAGCAGTGTGGTAGAAATGAGGGCAGCTTTTGAACCCCAGCTGTCACTGACTTGGCCTTATGTAAACTCTTCTGAACATCATCAAGTTGAGCATAGTAGTATAATGAGGATTAAGTGGAATAGTTTATGTTAAGTGCTTAGAACAGAACATGATATTACGTCTTCAATAAATGTCAGATATCATCCTAATTGTCATCATCGTCATCATCATCGTCACTATTGAGGTATTACAATTACATTTAGTAGATTAAAAAATATAACATCCTCAGCATCTAGCGGTTCTTCAAAATGGAAAAAAGCTACCTGCATAATATGTATTTTATTTGTGATTAATAGGCTCAAATGGATAGATATCTTTATCTCTAGTTTGCAAATGGGAAAACTAAGAAAAATCAAGTGCTTTGCCAAAAACCACCAAGAATGTATAGCGACACTGCAAATAACACACGGTCGTGGTTAGGAGTATGGGCTGTCGGATTGCCTGGGTTCAGTCCCTGACTGAACCACTTTGTGACTCCGGAAAAGTTACTTACCTTTCTGTGCTTCATTTTCTTTATCATTTCTAAAGTGAGATTGTTAATGCCGATCTCTTACCAAGATTACATACCGGTAGCCTATGCTTTAGATCACTGCAGCAAAGATATTTATTTACTGTTCACCAAATATCCATGTGTTTCCGGGTATTTCACAGACTCTTTGCAGTTAGACACTGTGGCGATTTCTGAGCGATGGTTTGCAAGATCTTGTCACATCGGGGCCAAATCAGAGAGAGAGAGACTCTTGATTTCTCTTCCCCTACTGAGGCGACCTGGACATTGCGTGTTATTAAGGCATCTTTGCAGATCAAAGTCGCCTGGATCCCTGAGCCACTGCACGGAGGATGGCTTCCTTGGAAAGTCACCTGATCTGCATTACAGTTCCCCTGGGCAAGAAATAAACCTTGCTGTGCAAAGTCACCGAAACCTTTGCTTTCCTTTTTTTATGTCAGTATAAACTACCTTGTTCTGACTGTGCAATCATGATAAAGTTTCCAGACCTAAAACCCACTCACAGTACTTGTATTGGGAGCTCAGAGTAGTAAGGATTACCTTTAAATGAATTGTAGTCAGTAGGCTTTCAAAAAGATCAGGAAAAGCTAGATTTCCTTTCTTTGTTCTGCATTTTTTACACGAGCCCAAAATGCTTCCCAGGCCTGGCTCATTAAAATTGCTAGCTGTGGTGTCAAATGCTGTTGATAATACAGCACCAGTGATTTGTTTTTAAGAGTCAATTGCCTGTAATCATCCCTGTACTAAAAAATTAAGGATTCTCTAAGCCAAGACTCTCTAAGACCTTTCTCCAGCTAGGGGAGGTGTTTCAGCTTGAGAGAAAGGAAGAGATCTTTGTACAAATTAGATATGGTTCCTCAATTCCATAAAGTGGTCCTTGATTAGTTCCAGAACTCAAATAATTACGGGGCCGTATACACAACCGTACTCAATAATGTGTGCTAGTGACAGCTATGAAGTTTGGGGAGCATGGTCCAAAACCACTTAGGAATCTGGAAATGCCCGAGCTTCTTAGAGAGTAAGAATAAAATCAATTAATTAAAATGTTTATTGGACAGAAGAACATTCATTATGCTATTCATTATGATTAAAAACTCTGTTATTCTTTGATTTTAATCTAGGTTTTCCAACCTCCCAAGAAATTTCCTGTTTATCAAGAGATCGTGTTAAAAAAAATCCCCCCAAAACAAAAACAAACAAATAAAAAACACAACTAAGAATAGGACCCAAGAAGCTGAGAAGACATTGCACTATGGTTTGCAGAAGAGTAAATATTTCTGATTGCCTTTCTTAAAGTCGTTGAAACAATTCCATTTGACAGTCTCCAAAAAGGAACAGACAGTGATTTTGGAGCCCAGCACAACTGCAAGAAAATGCATAGAATTTACGAGTGCAGAGTTGCCTTTTCCCGGCAGGGCATTGAGGAGTGTGTGACAATGTGAATCTGTGCTTACAGTAAGTAAACAGCTCCGTTTCAAGGGGACAAGGTCAGGAGACACCCCATGCCCCTTTGTATTGTATTAATGGGTATCCTCAAGTTCTAGTCATCTACTGACTTATTAACCAAATTTGTGAACTACAAGATCAAAGAATGGAAATGGCACCAGGAATTTAAAAGCTTCCTCAGATAAGTCATGAAAACCGCTGTGCAACCCAAGAGCAAATGGCTGCTTTCCAACAGGCGTTGTCCGTTCTAAAATCGTACAAAAAGACACCCCCCTGAAGAAACAAAACATAAAACTATGTGGATTAAGAAGATTCACTCATCTGCCCCCTAAAACACATTCTTAACTCTAGTTCAGCTTCATTTGATACAATTTCCTGAATCTCTTATGGATGACATAGTTTCATTATGCAAACGGTTTGGTTGAAGTATTTATTTTATAAAGCAGCCAGAGGCTATCATTTCCCACTGAATCTTATTCTTTAGATTTCCAAAGAGACTCTCTTTCTACAAAATGCCAGGCTGTATCCACAAAATGCCAGGCTGTAGAAGACTGTTTTGGCTGTCGATTGTATGAGCGGGGGGCTGAACCCTGAATAAATATTCAATACAGGGTCTAGAGGGAACCAACGTAGCTCTAACCAGGAATCTGTGGATCCACGGGACTCAGCATTCTCCAACTGATCGTTGAACTGGTTTCCTAATGAAGAGTCTGTTGTTAGAACGACACATGTGCGTTTAGGGAAATGGCCAGAGCCAACATTATTTTGGATACTTTTGCAGCTATCTCCACCAGGAACCTGTTAAAAGTTCCCTTGCAGGATACTTTCCAGGGGCCAGATGGTGAGGGGTGCTACCCAGCCAGCAGATGTGGCTTTCTGGTGTCAGCGAGTAGCTGCACATAGACAGGTCGGGGAACGCAGAGGCAAGTGGGCACAGTCTGATATTAAATATACTGGTTATTTTTTGTTATGTGTATCAGTTTACCAGTGGAGTAGGAGAATATGACACACAGCATACTTTGTACGGTAAGAACTGCAAATCAGAGGTTGACAGCCACTGATTTATTACTGCTTTAGGCTCCCTCCGCTAAGCCAGCACCCTGAGTGCCTTGGCACAATCCCTCTCATTACTGTCCCATAACAGAGTATTTATGATACTCCTCTTGACTTGCAGAGATATATTTTAGATCCCTGCATTGCAAGTTACAATGTGAGTTACAATGCAAGTTTCATGATGGGGAATTTTATAACAAGAAAAGGAGGTTTAGTCATTATTATAATAACATAATCACTACACAGAAAAAGTTAGTGATACGAAACTAGGACGTTCTTAAACCTGTAGAAAAATGCAAGAAAGAGTGTGGTGTTAGAATGTTCTTGAAACTGATCTACAGAACACATAAAGTCTCTGGCAAGCAGAAACATGGTTCAGCAGGACTTTGTAGGGCAGCGCTCCTAGAATCCCGAATGAACGGGATTCTTAAAGCCCTTTACAGTTATTTTTTTCTTCTGGAAAAAAGAGTTCATAAACGTATGGTTTCACATATACCAGGCATGTGTCATCTTTTTGTTTTCTACACTATTTTTGTTTTAGGAAAAATATCATTTAGGATGGGTTCAATTACATTCATTTTTTTAAAAAAATTAGAGTTTTATTTTAAAATTCTACTATTATTTCTGGGATGGTTTCCAGGCCTGATTTGCTTTGTTAGGCCAATTCTACAGCATCGTGCACCATTATTCCATTCAGCTGAAATGGAATCATCTCCCTCATTTGTACATAACACTTGAATCACGACACACAATGGGAATTCTAGTTCAGCAGATGGCCTTCTCGGTCACGGCAGAATTGCACAGTGATGCTGAAAGGAAGACAGGCTGCATCCCTAGTTAAAAATTAAATGTCGCATACAGGTCTGAGTCGTCATCTGGGATGCCACTGTTCTGCTCCTCCTAGGTTCTTGTCTTCACATCAGTCTCTACGAGTCAGAGAATAGCTGCTGCACGGCTATTTGCCAACGAGGAAACAGGCACGTACAGACGTTTGGTGCCTCTGAGAGCTTCTGACTACACTGGGCAGCAGGCAAATTAAATTTCTTAAAATCCAATCCTTTGCCACTTCCACTGCTAAGACTATCGGATTGTCCCATAACATCACTGCTCTTCCTGCCATTATATTACAGTTCCAACGACCTACAGGAGGTCATTGGGGACTTTTCAAATATTAATATGAGTTATGGCTAATAATTGCAAGTGTGTTTTATTTCTTTCAGGCCACACCCCAAACTGGGTCCTACAACTTTCATGAACAGTGTTCCCCTGACCCCTGTCCCTTCTCCTCGAGGAGACTGCCCACTCCCCTTGCTGTCTCTCCACATCGCAGGGGTGCAGGGCGGGGTGTTCCCATGAGGGTGCATGAGCCCCACTCTCGATCACCACGTGATTGGCTGGATTTTCCTTCTTTCCTCCTCCAACGCCCATTGCTACTGTTTGGGATGAACCCTCTGACTCCCCCCAAGTCCCTCCTTCTTCCCACTCCAGTGTTGCTCCCACTGGCTCAGATTGATGGTTATTGATTGAAGTTATGCTGTTTTGGGTCCCTCAGTACAAAACCCCTCATTGTGCCGAAGCATACCCGAAATGCAAAAGTGCAAATGCTGTTAGTGATGACTGGGACCCTGGAAGGAGGGCCCATCAAAGGAGCTCGCCTCCCCCTCCTGTCTTTTGTTAACCAAGTTGCAAGTTGCAGGGTTCCATAGGGTAAAGCCCATGGTTAACAGCATGGGCTTTAGGGGCTGAGTGACTAGGGTCGAACTCAATTATCACTTGCTGTGTGACATTGGACAAGTGTCTCAACATCTCTGTGTTGCAATCAATTTCCTTTAAACATGGTAAAGAAAAGCAATGCCTATCTCATAAGGCTGTCGAGGATTCAGTAATTTAAATATACTTGGAATACTTACACGTGGCACGTGATGAAAACTGTGAATGTCAGCTTCCTTGGCTGCTGAAGGGCGACCTTGTGTTGCTGAAGCCTCCAGCGGATGTTCATGCAAACGGTTCTTTCAATTTTTACTTTCAGTGACCTCATCCTCACCTCAACCCTGTTTTTGCAGGAATCCATGGTGGCTGGATTGGAAGACCCTCTGAATGACAAGTACCCTTCCACTTTGCCCTAACCCCTGCAGGCAGTGACTGATATTCAACAGAACTTACATGTCTCCTTTGGATTCATTCTTCCTCGGAGGCGACCCATTCCTCCACACAAACGGTCTCTTTGTGGCAGGCAACCCAGTAGACATAAAGGCACATCTGAATTCTCAGTGAGCAAGCTTAGGCTTGGTCTGGGAACCCTGCTCCGTAGGGTAAATTTCAGAAGAATGATCCTTTTAATTGCAAACATTTACCAGACAGATTTTTCCCAGTGAACATTTCCTCGAGGTTAAACAAGGTCTCATGCACCTTTAGCTGGAAGTCTGTGTACTCAAAGCTTTGCGGAATCATGTGTTTCAACTAGACAGGTACGACAGAATATAAATGTTTGAGAAAGGTGAGTTCTTGCCACTGTTTCCCCTTGCCCACCTTCTGTAGTATTTATTTCATCTTGTAGGTAAGCCATGGCGACATCCTTCAGCTTAGAAAAGCTGACCTCATAGAAATTACATAAAGGTTTAGCAAAGCTCGTTCCTGTTAGCTAGCCTAACCTGCAATATTGGCCGTTCAGTAAGAAAAATCTACTCTCACATTTTAAATCAAATGTATGAAATGCTTTCTGTCCAACGGCTTTCACTGTTCGTTGGCTTCTTACTGAGCTCCACAGGTGTCGTTTTGTAAGGGTGCTCACGTTACCTGCTGTTTTACTGATGGCATGGTCGGGGGCCCGACCACAGTTCAACTCACCACACTGGGACGGCTCCCTGGGTGGGACGGCGAGAAAATCCCAGCCGTCCATGAGTTTACCCTATCCTCTTCAGAGCAGATTCTCTCGTAAGATGTTGGACTTGAACCAACAACCGAATTCACGGGTGATCATTTGGGACCCTGGAGCCTGTGCGTACCTCTGCAGACCTCCTGTTACTTGCCTTGGAGTCTCGTGACTTCACCAGGCCTGACAACTTGCAGTTAATGGAGAGTGTCCTGAATCTTAATGGGGCTGCGCCTTTGCACATAAAGGCCCTCTCCTCCGAGGCAGTGCCTCTCTACCTCTCCTCCACCTCCTTTGCCTGACTTACGTCCATTCATCCACCACGTCTCATTTCAGGTATCCGCTCCTCAGAGCCCGCCAGTCTGCTTAGAACCGGGGACACGGTGCACGTGCAGACGCCATCACAGCACAGGGGGCCCTGTGTGATATAACAGTTGCCTTTTTCTTGTCCCCGCCAGGAGGCAAGCTTCTTGAGGACAGAAACTAGCCCTTTTGTACCTATAGACCAAGTGGCTAACACAAAGCACACAGCGGCTGCTCAATAAATATTATGCAGGGTGGCCCAAGGAAGTTTACAGTTGTGATACAAATAAGTAGTACAATAATCAGTAAGCGATAGCATGAGAATAAGCTCTGTTTTGCATGCTCATAGCTATAAACACACTTTTGTCCCAACCACTGTAAATAAAAAAGAAAGAATAAAAGATGATGATAATGAAGAAGAGGGAGGAGGAGAAGAAGAATAAAGGAAAATAGACATGCTAGTAATTATTACATCAGTGAAAGAATGAATTTGTATTTTGCCAATGAGCAAATATTGAATTACGAAGATTTGAGGGAAAAGGGAATAAAACTACTGTATGTAGAGGCCTGTACATGTTGGGACATATGAGAAGATATGGTCAAAAAGTCTTGACTTATGTTTACTATTTATATGTTGTTTTGGGTATAATTTTCCTAAGTTTATAAAAGTACTAATTAATATTCATAGGGAAACTGAATTTTTCTTACTGTATTTTAATTCAAGCAACAGCTTTATAGCATAGGTATGCTTATTATAGATGGAGAAACTCCGTGTCATGTAAGCTAAGGGCCTTGCCCAGGGTCACAAAGTCACAGTGGTGGAGACCAAACTCAGGTCTTCTGGGTCTCAACATCAGGCCACGTGGCCTCTTTTGCATGCGAACAGTAAAAAATGACACTTAGGCCCCAAGCCTGCTCTGCTGTACAGAAGCAGAGATCTGTGCAACAGTGCATAACGACAGAGCTTGCTCTGGGGGAGCCTGCGCTCCCCTGACCCCTTGCCCACGGCACAAACCCCGGAGGGGCGTTCACTGGCTGTGTGGTCCTGAAGAAGTCAGTCAGCTTCTCCTAGCCTGACCTCCTCCTCCTCAAATCAGGGATGCCAGTGGCTGTCCTGAGCAGTCTTAGCATGAGCAGCAAATATGTGTATAAGGTTTCTAACACATAGTGAGCTCTCCCCAAATGCCTTTCAAAAGTGAGTTGTACAGCTTTGACCTGTAGGAACACAGGAACGCAGCTGATGAATATCGTGTAAAATTGTATGAAAAGTGTTCGTGTAAATTAAGAATATCACTTTCATCCTGTTTTATTTTTTCTCCTCCTCCAGGCACAAAGTATACTTCCCATTTGGGGCCTCACTATTTACTTTGCACAAACAGAAAAAAAAAATAACACTCAAATTCCCAGTGTGCAAATGCTCAATGGCATCACCAGGGGGACTTCACAAGCAAATTCATGACTGTGCATTCCCAGGTAGTGCAAGAGGTAATTATCTGTCATCCTTGGAATGCGCTAAAGTAGAAGGAAACACTGTGATTTGCACAGCTATTGGAGAGCTCTTCCTGATAGAATTGTGTGAGCCCTGATGTTAGCAACCCCCTACAGAGAATACAATACCCAGTGACATTTGAAAATTTGGCAAGTTCTGGGCAGCAGATTCCTGCATACTTGAGGCTGCCTTATTGATTTCCTTTCAACTCAAACCCCAGTCAGGCCAAGTTCCTCCACTGCTGAACAACAATGTGGCAACCAGGAATGAAGTTTTCCCCATCCTTTACCCCCCAATCCCTCCCTTCAGACAAATCACTCTGCCCAGATTTCAAACAAATCCCAGAGAGGCATACTTGCTGTTAAATCTCCAGGACTCCAGCCAGCACAAATCAAGAAAATGGTTTCCAGGTGCAGACGGCCTCGGCCGCCCTCCCCACTCACTTTAAAATCTGGTGACGGTTCCAAGCTTTAATCTGGAGATGGACGAAAGAGGGAAGAGAAGGGTAACCTTAGGACTCAGAGCCCACGGAGAATTATTTTGCCTTTTTTACATTAGTGGAGTCATGTCCATTCCCCAGTACACATCGCACAGCCCAGCATGATTAATTTCACCCCTTTTGATAAGCTTCAGACCCCGAATGGCTAGGACGCATGATCTGAATGACAGACAGGGCCCTGCAGCGCGAAGCTTCCACGAAGGTGGTTCTAATCCAAGGCGATTGCTCTCTCCCCATTGCCAATTCACACAGAGCTGTACTTGGTGGGAAAATTGCCTACTCCCCACAATTGTCCTGGGTTTTCCAAATTCAAGTAATAACAGATAATTACCGATAAACAAAACACTGAAGGAGAATGCAGTTGGGAAACTTTTCTAGGCATGATAATATTCATAAGGGTACAGCACTTGGGAGTGACAATGTTTTGAGTGACCGCCATTGGCCCTGTTCTTCTCTCTCTGTTTTACCTGTCGTCATTTCTCCCATGCCTGATTACCCAAATATTTATTATCCTAGACACATCTGGGCCTCAGTTTTCTGTACTCCCATAGAGAATATTCTTTTAGATTACCAAAATTTTTAAAAAAATCTTTAGATTCGAACAAGCAATGTCTGGCCTCAGAATGTCAACTG
>PVKM010025674.1:0-19807 GCA_004027735.1 Carollia perspicillata | reverse complement strand
GAAGCTGTGGAAAAAAGGGAACCCTAGTGTACTGTTGGTGGAAATGCAAACTGGCACAGCCACTGTGGAAAATAGTATGGAATTTCCTTAAAAACCTAAAAATGGAAGTGCCTTTTGACCCAGTGATTCCACTGCTGGGAATGTACCCTAAAAATCCTGAATCACCAATGCAGGAGAACTTATGCACCCCTTTGTTCACAGCGGCACTACTTACAATAGCCAAATTCTGGGAACAGCCTGAGTCTCCATAAATAAACGAGTGGATCAAAAAACTGGTACATTTACACATCAGAATACTCAGCAGCAGAAAGAAGGAACTCCTACCTTTTGGGACAGCATGGATGGAACTGGAGGATATTATGCTAAGTGAAATGAGCCAGGTGGTGAAAGACAAATACTGTATGATCTCACCTGTAAGAGGAATCTAATGAACAAAGTAAACTAATGAATAAAATAGAAGCCCAGGCATGGAAACATGGAAAAGACTAAAAGTGACCAGATGGGAGCGGGATAATAGTGTAAAGAAGGGGAAGGGACTAGACAAAGAACATATATGAGTGACCCATGAACATGGACAAGTGTGGGAATTGACTGTGGGAGTTGGGGGTGGATGGGATGGGCGCAGAGGAAGGAAAAGGGAAAAATTGGGACAACTGTAACAGTATAACAATAAAAAAGATCTAATTTTAAAAATTAAGTTTCTAAAATGTACCGGGGCAGGGGGGAAGAAAATATTTCTTTCTTATATTGACCCCAAACCTGCATCTCAGCCTTCTGATCCCAATTAAACAGTTCAACAGACAAAAACTGTAATAGTTTCTCTTCACAATGACTACCCTTGAAGTACTTTGAACCACAGCTCATGTTCTTCCTTCAGTTTCCATCTATAAGGGCTAAAATCTCCCCGTGCATTCGACCGTACCTCGTATAGAACCGTGTCTTTCTCTCACCGCAGTGCTTCTCTCAGCACGTGTGTGTGTCCGGCACTGAGGATGAGACTCTGGATGTCATCTGGCTAACTTACAGCGACACTGTCTCCTCTCTCATTCTCTGTATTACTTGTGTAATCCCTTCAAGGCACAAAGATTATATTACCTGTTAGAAGCTAATTATGCTTCATATTGAAACTTTAAAGCATGTTCACACATATGGTATTTAAGTCACCTATTCTATTGGTGGGCTTTATTTTGGGGGTCTTTTTTTTATCTTGATGGAGAACCTTACATTCATCTCTATTACAATGTAACTTATTATAGTCGATTTACTGTCAAGCTGAAAAAAGTATATTTGGACTTTTAAATTTTTTACAGAATATATTGGCTATCTCTTTCAAATTTTACCAGATCACAAATTTGATGACTTTACTTTCATTCAATTTTGATTAAAGTGGTGAATGCCACCACACCCAGCGGCCAGACTATGTGTTTCAGGTTAACAACCAACTTGCCTTCAGTTGCAAGTTGCCCATTAGAAGTCCTTTGAATCTAGCCAAGAGACTGTTACACCGAGATGCTGACAGTCCTCTATATTAGCACTTATTAACCCAGTCGTTTAAAAAAAGATAAATTAATCTAATTAAAACTACTACGCTTCTTCAGATAATTACTATTATGAAACAAATAAAAACAGCTACTATTGCTCCTACTTCACCAGCCATTCTGAAAAAGAGACATCATTTGTCTAAGATATCATAGTAATAGACCTGGAATACAGGTTTACCTGTATTTGGTTTTGGCTCCTGACTTCTACCCATATTCTCTAGAAGTAGGCCGGTGCCTTGGAATATGTTGTTTTCCTCATCGTTGTTGTTACTCTTACCTTAACATGGCATTGCAAACCAAAGATTTTAGCTCTATTTTCATACTCTGAAATGCTACCCAAGGATGGACTAGCTCATTCCTGGAGCTCATGTCATAGGTATTTAAACTGTAATGGGCAAACTCTGCCCTCCCCAGGCCCAGCTATTCCACTGCTTTCTGACAGCTGACTAAAGGTGCAGCTTTAAGCCTTTGATCTTCCTAGGCCGAGTTTGTACTTTGACATCTGCATTTATCTCATTATGTTTGATTGGCACATTGAAATCCTAAGCTTGTGGTTAATATGTTGCCAAGGATTCTCAGTTAAGCTGGTTGTGCAAAAAAGGCATAAGAATCTCCCAAGAAATGTATAATCTTTGCCAATCATTTGCTTGGAATTCGCTTTGCTGCCCTGGTAGTGGCATAGCAGTAGCGCTACGGGAGGCTTGGAGGCTGACATACCAACAGAAGACTTTCCTAACCTGGGACTGCCATTTGAGTTGGGAGGGAAAGTTCACTGTTACGATGCAGAGTGGAGACACACAGAACATCTAAGTCCTGGTTCCCCATAGACAAATGAAACGGAAGAACTAAATATATGACAGGCAAAGCTGCCAGGTGTCATGTCCCAAGGAATTAATCAATATTAACATGTTTATTTCCTACTTACTTTATCCTACTAGGCTTTACATGAAATTGATGGTTTGGGAGGCTGAGGCAAAAAAAAAAAAAAATTCTACTCAATCAAAGCCACCTAGAAACACTTCCAGGCTCCTGTGTGCTGTGAGGCAGCAGGTCTCCAAGTCTGTGGTCTGGACCAGCAACGTCCACATTATATCATCAGGTAACTTAGAAATGCAGATTCTCAAGTCCCACCCCAGACCTATTTAATCAGAAATTTTAGGTGAAGGGCTCAGAAATGTGTGTTTTAACAAGTCATCTAAGTCATTCTGTTACCCTTCAGTTCGAGAACCACTGTAGAAAAGGAACAGCTCAGATTTTCCAAGATGGGAACCTGACAAAGGAGAGGATTGGGTGATTCCCAGCAAAGCAAAGGCAATTTGTGGAGAACTCCCTGTTGAGTATACTTGCTGGTTCATTTTTACCCATTATGCCAGCTTGGCTGTCATTACATTAGCATCTCTTATGTGGCAAATGCCACAGGGAGCCTAGTGTTCATCAGATGTACTCAGGAGTTCCCTTCAGGGAGCAGCTCCTCTATTGGAGAGGCGCAAGGCTTTTTCCCCCATGACTCATACCTGCCCAGGTAACATCCATTTTTTCCTTCAGCCTTCTTCACTTCGTCCCCTAACTATAGCCTTGAAGGAAAATTATTTTTGTTGACTCCAGACATTATGCCTTTGTCTCTTTCCCACCTCCTTCCCCCCATTCAGGGTTCCCCCAGGTATTCCCTTTATGGCCTGATTTCCCCAGGTCGCTGCAGTTTAAATGTGGACCGTTCAATGAGTAGTGTGTCACTCGGTGGTAGGCTGCTCTTCTTTCCTCATACCCTGACTTTAAATAATCTCACTCTGAACTTGGTTCTCAACCATAAGATGTTTCTCTGGCCCACAGTGGCCGAGACATCTCAACTTTGCTGTGCTCTAGGAATCCTTTCAATACAGAGAATGGGCATTGGACTTTAGTTCAAGAATGGTTTGGTGACATTTCCCTTATTTGTTATATACACAAAATCTTATGTCATGCACCCCTGCATAGTAAATACTCTACCAAGATACATTCGGAGATGTGTGGTGTAACAAATGCATTTAAATCTTTTTCATCTGTGAATTCCTAGGCTGTTTTCGTTTGCTGTTCACTCAGCGTGCCTAACCTTTGTTAAACTACTGTGGAGCTATGTCCTGGCCATTGGTTTTATTTGCTGCCATCAGTCATTTGCAATTTCTTAGCAGAAGCAAATACGAAGGTAGAAATCAATGGAAAGCAAGCAGATTTAGGTAAATTTCATTCCATCCATACACATTGCCAACAATTTTAGCATGTACTTAAGGTCAGGAGGGAGTTTCTGTTCTGATTTGAAACACCATAAATCAAATAACTATGCTTCAATGTCCCCCAAGACTGCTGACATGGCCCCTTCCCAACATTTATTGCCAAAAGTAAGAACTTCCAAGTGCCAGCATCAGTATGAAGACTGCACCTGACAAGTTATTTCTGCTTTGTCAGAAAATCCAGTGGCTACTTTGTATGATGTTAGTGTCACTCAGTTATTGTTCCATATCATTTGCATGACAATTAACTCACACATCAGAGACAGTGGGAATCACCTAATGAACCCCCGGATCTCATATTGCATAATTCTTTTCTCCATCAACACCGACTGACAAGCCTCTCTTCAAGTGTGCCAACACGTAAGCATTTCAAAGGTAGAGGTGGTGAGCAAAATGTTTTCATAGTTATTTGGTATAGTTTGTTGAATTATTTTCAATGGGTGACTAAACAGTGTGCCTGATAACCATTTCGTGAGCATCCAGCCAGTGCCAGCCACTGGTTGGATGGTGAATACTGATCCTTCCTTCAGGAAGCCTACATGCTCTAGCACTATTTACAAATACTAAGGGGAGATTCCCCCTCTACTATCTCACTCCAGGTGTCTAAGCGGAGTTCTCTCTGCTTGTTTACAAACACACCATTGTACTCTGAGACATCCAAGCCCTTCATAGCTGCTCTCTTTTGCATGCACTGAGTTCTGTGGGAAGGGGTTAAGTATATGCATTCTTGCACAGCTATGCATGAGGCACATGGAAACTCTTAAAGATAATGTCTAATGGTATTACTAAAGTTAACTAGGATATACCTTTCAGGAGACAAAAGGTCTTTCTAAAAATTTTATGGTAACAGTAGATTATATATTTAGAATAAAAATATGAATGCTAATGTAGAACCACATGAAAAAGCTGTTGACATTTTTATGTAACTAAAAATATGCCTATTGTAATTATAAAATATGAATTACAATAGGTATATAGTTTTGAATATTTCTTATCTCAGTACTTTCCAAGTCTTCGAAATTGTAATGGCTGAATATGTCATTGCTGGGAAGCGCCCTGCTTGTAACCCTCCAATGGCAAAGGCTGAGTGAGTGATCTTGGGACCATAAGCCACTAAGGAGACAAAGCTTATCTTCCAGGCAGGGGTTCAGCCTCTGCCCCTTTTACTTCACCCTGCCTGGCCCCCAATGCATGATCAGTAAGATCATGCCAATGATGGGTAAGATTCCTCAAGCGAGGGACAACCTAAGACAGGCATGATCACGGGGCCCCAGGGAAGGACTTGCGGGGGCTATAGCAAAAGGGGGTGATGGACCCTCACCCCTTGGCTTTGACATAGCCTGAGCCCTCATTCTGTCTGAGAGAAGTCTCCTAGTCTCCTAATCTGTTGGCTACCTTACTTCCCCTGCCTGACTTAAGCCTGAAACAATGACAGAGGGTGGTGTAGCCCTGTGCCGGAAAGGGCAGATTCCCCAGGGTGATCAGGCCTAAGAAAGAATATATAAAATCCTGTGAAACCTGCTTTGCTAAGAATGCTCTCAATTAAATGCTAAGGGTCTGAGCAGGAAATGAGTTTGTTTCCCAAAGTTTTGTAGCCCTTTAGTTAACAGACCCTGACTCAGAATAAGCCCTCATAGTTCTTTGTATGTTATCTATTGTTTGATCCTTACTGCCTAACAATGATTAATGAGCTTTACCTGTTTTCCTGTGCAAAATGAACCTAATAAAAGCCCACTGAAGAAAAGTCTCTTGGCCCTTCTCCTTTGAGAGATCTGCCACCTTTCTTCCCCAAGCAGATCATGTCTTGGTAGACTTATTCTCATCCATGGCAGCCGGGGGGACCCTGTGGGTAGAGCCTCCCACATCTCATTATTTTAGGCATGCCATGATTTTTAACTATTCTTCTATTGCACTGTTATTCTTTGTTTTTCTAATTTTATATGTTTTAATGTCCCCATACCTGACATTCTTACATATGATCTTTGTCTTCATCTCTAATCCTTAACATATACATCTAAAAGCAGATAAATACCTAGGATAAATATTATGAATTCTTTTAAGTTCCTTGTTTCCAGAATGGCAAAATGTTTCTCCAGGAATGTTATACCAATTCCAATTTCCATCAGAAGAGTTTAAGAGCACCTGAAACCAAAATTCTTTTCAAAATCTTGTATAAAACATCTTACAAGTACAAAAGTGTATAGTTTTTGTGATTTGCTTCTTTAAGGTAAATTACACTTGAATGATATTGCAGTCAGCTGCAGTTTGTTTAATTTTATTACCATCTAATATTGCATACGTGGCAGTTACTGATTTATTGTTTCTGTTACCCTTCCATACCCCAGCTTTGTGACACTGGAGCTGGACTTACACTTATCTCTTCTTTACCAGCTAGCAAAATATTAAACTTTGTGAGCAAAAAGCACTGGAGGGGCACGGCAGGAAGAGGGGACTTTCTTCCTGATTCGAGTGTTTTCTTCTTCTTGCTCCTGTGCCTCACAGCTGCCCACAGGTCAGCAAGCATTTTCCTGTTTGCCAGCCCTGGCCTGTCACAACTACAGAAATTTCTCTGACAAGCATTGGACCGAAGCCACACCCTCTCTCTGAAGTCTGAACTTCATCCTTGTAGGGGTCCTTCTTCCAAGTTTCTTCCTTCCTTGGGCACCTTCTCTCAGCTCCAGGCTGTCCTTGTACCTGCTCTTTCTATTGTTAGAGTTCTCTTCACCTCTCTTAGTGCTTCATTTCCTGCTGCCGGATAGCCTTTTATATTGAATTTTCAAAGTAGTGATATGGTTTATGTTCCCAACTGGATACTAAACCATATATTTTACACATGCCAAATATTTGTTGACTGCATTCACTTTTTCCAAGAATAACTCCTGGTATTGTTGATCTTCCCCATTGTATGTTCTTGTACTGTACCTCTAATTTCTGAGCTTTATTGCATCCTTACTTCTACTTTACTTGGGTACCTTTTGTTGTTCCTTTTTCAGCTTCTCAAGTGGATAATTATTTTATTTGTTCTAACCTTTCTTATTTTCACTATAGGTATTTAAGGCTTTAAACTGTTCTCTTAGTATGACTGTAGCTCCAGCATGCATGTTTCTACATGAAATATTTTTATAATTCAGTGCAAAGTACCTTATTTTTATTTTTATTTCTTTTTAATTCATGAAAAATTTAACTTCCAGATATTTGGGAATTGTCTAGTTCTCTTTTCAATATATTACTTTTAACTTTTATTTGCCTGTTTCTCACATAAAAGTCCCTATGTAGTGCCAGTTCCCTGAAATTGTTGAGCCTTATATGGCTAGCAAGTGGAAAGCTTTCTCTTATCTATCTTGAGTCTACATAGGTACATACAAATTTTAAATCTGTATGTTTTAAATTCTGATAAATCCTGTCCTTTCATCCATATAAAGTGATTCTTTTTATCTCCCTTGATATTTTCTAACAATTTAATTTGTCTGTTATTAATGTAGCTATAAAAACTTTCTGCTAATATTTGCCTAGTATTTTTCCTATCCAGATTTTAAACATTCCCATATACTAATATTATAGATGTTTCTCTTTTAAATAGTATAATTTTTTAATTTATTAAAAAATCTGTATCTTTTAACTTTTATTCTATTTGCATTTTTTAAATACTGATATATTTGGGTTTAAATCTATCGTGTATTTTTTCTGCTTTATAAATATTCTTCTTGCTCTTCTTTAGTTCTTACTTTTGTATTGCTAAATGTTTTTCTTTTTTTTCTTCCTGATTTCATTCTGTTAGAGGTTATGCTAAAATATGCATACTTAACAAAATGAATCAAAATAGTTACTCTTGTCTAAGATAACACATGGGCCTGAGAATGTTTTACCGACACTCTACTCTTCTTCTTGACTGATATTTTATAGTTTCCAGGTATTTTGACTCAGTAATTTTAACTCTTCTAGGCATTATTCTGTTTTACATAATTAGTTTTTATTTACATTTTTTACATTTTTACTTTTTCCCTGTTAGTCCACTTTTGCATCTCCTACCTTTCATCTGGGATCACTTTTCATTCTTTCCTAAGCATCTTTGGAATATCCTCTTTAAAGAATGCTACTAATAATTTGTTTTGAGATTTATTTCTTTGAAAATATTTTTATTTACATTAAGTATTTTTAAAAATAATATCCTTAAGAAATATTTTTGATGGATTTACAATTTTAAGTAAATAATTTTTCCCTAGGAAATTGAAAATATTATACTTACTTCCACCTTCCTGTTTTATGGTTGAGAAGTCAGATGTTAGTAGTTTAAATAGAATTTGGGTTAAGTTTAGACTCTTCAAATTTTCATATATTTTTTCATTTCTTTTTGGTTTCATGTCAACATTATTCTAATATGGTTGTGTGTAGATTTTTAAATTTTACTATAGTTGGAATCCTCTGGGCTCCTTCATTCAGTAAATGGAAGAATTTCTCATTTCTGGAAAGTTCTCAGACATTATATCATCAAATACTACATCTGCTCCTCCTTCTGATCAAATGCTGTTAATATTTTGGAGTTTGCTCTGTAGATCTTACCTTCTATTTTCATCTTTGTCTCCCTCTGTGTATACTGGGTAAATTCTTCTGATCAATTAGTCAGTTTACACATTCTCTCATTCATTATCTCATCTGCTGCTAAATCTTTCCATTGAGTTTTCTTCATGTGTTTTAACCATTTATACAGAAGTAGGTACAGTAATACAACAAACGATATGCCTACAGCTTCTGTAATGACTAGCTCATTGACAGTCTTGCTTCATTTATGATCCCTCACACTTCTTCCACACTCATAATATTTTGAAGTCATTCCCACATTGCTTTCACATCATCTGAAAATATTTTAATGTGTTTTTCTTTAAATTTTTTTAAAAATAATCAAAATAATGTTACCACATATTAAATTTTAAGTCTTTTCTGCCATCAAGTGCCAAGTTAAATTTCTAATTGTCTTATAAATATCCTTTGCTTTGGTACTTTTTCATTGTTTTCTTTTCAATGCCCAAGCTTAGTTATAAGAGAGCTTTTAAAATCTTTGTCTACTAATTTTATCATTTCTGTCCTTTCTGGATCTGTTTTATATTGACTGCTTTTTCTCCTAGTTATGGTTTATTTCCTGCTTCTTTATATGTCTAGTATCTTTTATTAGATGATAGACATCATAAATCTTATTTTTGAATATTGGATTTCGTGTCCTTTGGAATTACAGGCTTTGTTCTCCCAAGGAGTCAAGGCACTTGTATACCAGCTTGATGTTTTTTAATCCTCACCTGAGGATATGTTATATTGACTTTTAGAAAGAGAGGGAGAGAGAGAGAGAAACATCATTGTGAGAGAAGAACACCAACAATTGCCTCCCATACACACCCCGACCATGAATCAAACCCACAACCCAGGTACGTACCCTGACGAGGAATTGAATCCACAACCTTTTGGGTACCTAGGACAACACTCCAACCAACTGAACCACCAGCCAGCCAGGGCATCTTGGTCAATTTTGACGAAATGAAATATATAGATCAGACCATAAATTTCTCTGGTTCATGCAAAGTTGGTTGATGCAGCTGAATTAATGACAAGATCAAGCTAATTCTATGTGCATCCTTATGAATCAGTTTAGGGTTTCTGTTCTATGAATATAAACACAGAAAGGTCACAATTTTAGTAGAGATACGGTCCAGGGCAAGGGAATTAAGTAAAAAGTCATCCTTCATTCCCTTGTTGGACTGAAAACAGCCTCAGTTCTCATTACTCAGTTTCAGATAATGTGGGATATGCTGTGTGCACAGAGAACACAGTTTTGGAGCAACGTGAATGATATTTATTATAGGATTGCCAGCCAAGCCTGCAGTGGTTCTTTAATTAGCGAAAAGTGTTTTTGCCTGTTATGCCGTGGGATATTTCCTCACTTCTTTTCCTCTAAGAGGATTTTGTGTGTTTGTACTAATGCTCCACATGCTGACTCTTAGTAAGAGATTTGCTATATTATGTGCCAAAGATGATAGGCAATGAAGCAGACAGCTTACTTCAATTTAGAAAGTTTGTTTTTTCTCTAGGGGAGAAAATATTATAACTTTAGAAGCTCACATAAAAGATGGCAGAGAAGAAGTTGCTTAAAGCGAAGTTTTCTTTACTCTTAAAGTTCTATAATGTAACCGTTTTTGAAAAAATTGCAAGATAATGGGTGAGATTTTGCATTTTAAACTTCTGCTACCCGAAACTTATCTTAGGTACATCAAAACACCAGGTATTCTCTGTCGGTTGTGGGGGGACAAAAGACTTTATAGGATCAGCCAAAAGGATTTCGAGTGAAAACACTCCTTTAGACAACCTATTTAATTGAGTCAAATAATTAAATGTAGAAACTAAGAAACAATCTGTCTTTTGCACTTGGGTGTGAGCCCCTTTTAATTTCTGTAACTTTATGGTTTTGTACAACTTGCCAATATTCTGGGTATCTAGCACATCCATGGATGGGGAACCTGCACCTAAGGTCACCTGGGTCATTTGAAAGCTACTGTACTCATTTTTTAAATTAATTGTTATTTCTTCAACCATTGCACAAATGTTTATTGGACACTTCTTCAGTCTAGGCACCTTAGTAGATATTTGAAGAAGAGCTACGGATTCAGAAAACAAGCGAGATGTCATACCTATTCCCTTGATGCTTATAATTTGGCAGATTCACTAGTGAACATATTTTTTCCCCAAAGATCTTAGGTGTGTTTCCCCTAGGGAGGTCTCAGTTCCTTCTAACACAAGTGGTTCCCTTAGTTTTGCCAAAAGCATGCTTCTCTGACACTCTCAACACCAGTAGGCACATGCCAATATGGGTGATTGCTGTTCTCCAGTGAAAATGGGCTGTCTTTTCACTATTGATATATTGCCCAATTGATTACCCTTCCAGATCCAGAACAGCTCCCATAACTGAACCAAAGGACAGTCCCTGTGGAGGGGGCTGCATGGAGTCCCTTTGTGTATATTGTCCTGAATTATCCCATGAAGCCAACAGTCTTTCCAACAAAAGATGTAACTTCTCCTTTCCCCAGCTTCTAAAAGACACCTGCTAACCTTCTAGTTTATACCTGCAGCAGTACCAGCAAACAATTATTGCCCTTTTAGGATGAAACTGCCACTTGAGAAGCTTATAGCTTAGCTCATCACTGCTGTGTTACCTACAACTTTCCCTTCATTAAGCCTTCTTCCACATCTAGGTCTAGAGCTTCCTGGGGCTCTCACTGTCATGTCAGCTCAGGTCTTAGAGCTCAACTGATCAGTGGAATTAGAACACTTTTTCCCAACTTACGTCTTAGGAGCAGATCTGATCTCAGACACTGGTACTCAGATTGATGGACCTCTTAGGTAGCAGCTAGGAATGCGTGGCCAGAGGGGAAACAAAGGCAGGAACATCACCACTACAATCTAGCCAAGAACTTAATGTGAGAGGCTAGAAGCAAAAGGAAAACATGTCTCGCCAATTGACTCAGCAGTCCTGATCTTGGTTTGATAAGATTGCTGGTGCCCTGAGCATTACAAGCCAAATAGTATAGAAGGAGGGGAGATCCCTTGAGACTGTGCTGAGAAAAGGGGCTTCTGTAATAATCTTCCTAAGATTGCTGGGTGTTCTGAACATCACGAGCAGGAATTGCACAGAAGGAAGAGGGGGCCTAGGCTGGGAAAGGGGGACTCGGTAACAATTTCACTAAAACAAAGAGCCTTTACTAACTAAGAAAGAAAGCCTTTGTAGCTATACATTATTCCCAAGATTTAGAAGGGGAGAAGGAGAAGAACATAGAAGCTGACTAAGGTATATAAACCCTGAACCCGAATAGTCGGGTGTACTTAGATTAGCTAAGTCCTCACGTGTAGCCTCAACTCAAGTATGTAGAACTTACTAATAAATTTACTAACAAACTTACTAACAACTTTATTTCCTCGATGCATGGGGAATTTAGACTAGCTGAGTGCCTGCCTACAGCTCTGTGCTGGTGTGTTTGATAAATAAACTTGCTATCTCATTCCCACTACATGTGTTTGCATCTCTCCTAAATTTGTGTTGCGAGCGAGACAAGAACTGAGGCAGAGGAGAGAGCCTCTTGACTCAGCCTCTCTCCCCCCCAGTAACAGACCTACCGTTCAATAGGCCAAGGAAGATCTCTGTAGGACTGATACTAAAGCATCTGGGTACCCAGCTCACTTGTCACAAACTCTAGAAGTGGTATACGACCCTTAAGCCTTACAAGGGTGAGGATGGTTCATCTGGATCACCCTTCTACTTGTAGCAAGTCTGGAGTACGTACTTATTCAGTGCCTTCCAAGAATCAGGCTCAATGCTAGGAATTCAGTGTCCATTACTACTCATCTACACTAATAACATCCTCTACAGGGTATGTATGAAGACGTATTTGTTGCCCCGAGACATAAGGCCAAGATTTTAACCTGCTTCAGCTTTCTGGTTGTGGTTCTAATTCTCTGATGGATCTGATGTGCCACCTTGAAATCAGCCCGGTTGGCTGATATTTGCTTAATCAACCTGGTTTTGCCAGTTCCTTTTCCCAAAACTGATACTGCTTCCCCACTCCTCCCAAGACATTCTCAAAGACCATGCTTTTATTTGGACAAACCCAGTGCATCCTGTTGCTACAATTTACACCTGGCCAAAATTGTTACCATCACCTGGAAACTACTGCTGATTCCACTCACCAGGTTTAACTCCTTAAATAATGACGACTTGAGCGATATTTATGAGCCACTCATTTTGAAAGTTTTAGGCTCTGTCCTAGCATCATTACATTAGTAAGTACATACCGTATTCTTTGCAAAAATTTTATAAGCATCATTGTCTCCAGTTTATAAATGAGGCCCAGAAAAGTGAAGTCATTTGCCCAAGATCTACAACTAGAAACTGGATTAAAACTGAGTTTAGTTTACTCCAAAATCCATTCAGGGTCATCCAACCTTTTGACATCTCTGGGCCACACTGGAAGAAGAATTGTCTTGGACCACACATTAAATATATTGCGACACGTAATCACAAAAAAAATCTCAATGTTTTAAGTCAATTTACCATTTTGCGTTGGGCTGCATTCATAGCCATCCTGGGCTGCATGCGGCCTGATGGGCCACAGGTTGGACACCCCTGTAAGAAACGTCATAATACAGAATGCCATGCTGCCTTTTCCACACCTCCTACTTGTCCATCACCCTACACGTTCAGTGGTTGGCTTTAGCATGGCTGTGACTATCTTCTGGGATCCAGCTAAGGAGAAACTAGGCTGGGAATATGCCATATTAAATAAAATTTAGAAGGATGTTTTGGAAAGTTTCAAAAAAAAACAAATAAAAATTACAGATAATTGATTTGGCTTTCTATTTTGTCTGTTTTAAAAATCTGCATATTAAACAAGTTTAAATGATAAATAAATTAAAAATAAATGGAGCGGAAAACAAAATTAAAAATATATGAAAGAAAATCAAGAAAATGATTCCATAGGGGGAAATGAACTGCAGCACAACAAAAAAATTACATAATACCAAAATTAGTAATTCTTGATATGAGGAGATCATTTCTACTAGTTTGAAAATCCAATTAATAAAAAGAAGTATATCATATGAACAAATGTGAGATAAGGTTTAAATTACCCGCTGATTTAACCAGTGTGAACAGTGACAGATAATAGAGTACTCAGGAAACTACACTATAGCAAGAATACTAATGGAAAGTGCTGGAAGCAACCTAAGTGCCCACCAGTAACTGACTGGATCAAAAAAGTGGTACACTTACACAATGGAATACTATGCAGCAGAAGGAAAGAAGGAGCTCCTACCCTTCATGACAACATGGATGGTACTGGATACTAAGTGAAATAAGCCAGGCAGTGAAAAACAAGTAACATACGATCTCATCTGTAAGTGGAACCTAATCAGCAAAACAAACAAGCAAACAAAATAGAACCAGAGACATGGAAATAAAGAACAAACTGACAGTGACCAGATAGGGGGAGGGGAATAATGGGGAAAGACAGAGAAGGGTCCAGCCAAGGAACATGTATAGAGGGGGAGGGGCTGAGATTGAATGAGGGAGGTGAGGGTGGATAGGGCAAGGGAGAGTAATGGGGGAAAATGGGGACAGCTGTAATTGAGCAACAATGAAAAGAAAGAATACCAGTGATAAAGTGGTCAATGCCAGATGTCAATACAAAGATCATTTGAGAGTCCTTGTTGCACAAGAAAACTTGGAATGCCCTAAAATTGTACAGCCAATACATCAATAAATTTTAATAGAGGATTTCACAACATTGACAAATACCCTCAATGTCAACATGACATTACTGATACCAACTTACGAATTTAAAATATTTTCAAAATTACCAGTACAAAAATACAAATTTTACTCAAACACGCTAAGGGAATTTTTTTTCTTTTTCTCTGTTTAAAAATGTTACATAACTGATGTTATATGAAGTGGTGATCAAAGAGTATGCAGGGAGAAATGTTTTTAAAAAGATTATGGAAATGAGTCTGAAAGTTAATTAATTAAAAATATTATTTTCTATATTTGGAGGTGTTTGTGGTATTTGTCAGTTTTGTCATATTTTAAAAATTTAATTTCTTCAATATTTTCCTCATTCTAAATAAATATCTATTTCACACCTATTTTGTAACCTTTTCCTGAATTAAAGAGAGCACTTCCCACAGAGTGAGCCCCAGACCCCACCCGTCCAGCCCTGCTTCAGGGCATCTTCCATGCCCGAGGACAGCAGCGTCAGTCACCCAGGCCACCCTGTGACCTACAGCATTTCTTATGCAGAGTCAGAAACTTTCCAATTTTAAGCATAGAAGTTAGTGATTCTATTAAGCAACATTTTAGAAGCATTCTTATTTATTCAGAGGAGGCTGCCACTGCTCTCTCCCACAGTCCAGTTTAGAGTCTGGTTTCATTTTATGAAGCGTTGGCTTAAATACAACAGAGCCCCAATAGATGTTCAATTACGTGTTAATTATCTGCATGTAGTGTGAAGATTTGACAATAAGTAAAGTTTTATAAATTTAATCAGATCGACTTAAGGAAGCAACTGGTTTTGTTTTATTTACCAAAACTATGTTAATGTAGTAGGTCCAGCCAACAACATTAGAATGATGACAAAGAAACCCCCAAACATACAGTATCAAATATGCCCACAGGACTGCTCCACCCCATCCGGGTCAGGCCATCTGGTCCTTTGATGAGCCTAGATTTTACTCATTTATCCAGAGTGTCCACAAGTTTGGCTAAACTAGATTCTATGGTACAAACAAGTGAAGCAAATGAAATACACCATGAATTAGTTTATTTACAATAATTTCAACCTTTTGGGGCTATCTAGTTAATTACTCTTATGAACAATCACGTTTATTGGAAACATGGTACCTTATTTATTAACAACAGTCCAGATCCCATGAGGGTCCAGAAAGGCTCAAGTTGGAATTTAAAGTCCTGATTTCATTCCAAATATATGAGTTACGATTTCAGAACAGCAGTGCAAGATGGTGAAAAGTGCAGAAGAGCCATACCTGGAGGTAGAGGACTGTGCTTTTGAGAAAAAATGTTTTAGCACATAAAATTTATATCAGGAAATAAAACTGTAAAATATGTAAAGCAGCAATTAAGGCAGCTGAGTTGGGCGTTGGCGGCACTGGATATGAGGTCAGATAGGCCTGATTTCAAAAGCCACGTGGCACAGGCAAGTTATCAAACTAACTACACCAAACTTCCCTGGTGTGTAAAAACAGTGTGATAACACGGATCTTATAAGGCTATTGAGGTGGAAGGACAAAATGTACAAAATGTACTTCACAGACGTCATTAAATGGAAGAAATTTTTAACGCTGTTCTAATAAGGTAGGCAATGGTTTCCTTAAATAAGGGTAGAGTCTGTATTCTCTATATAATGTACTGCCCATTCTTCATTGCATTTTGTTTGCCAGTATACAATTTTTAAATAATTAGAGTCAAAATATTTTAGGTGGATCTTTCAAAGTATACTTTTCAGGGAGGAATCCCCCATTTCTATAAAGGTGGGGAAGAAAAAACTGGCGACCATTCCATAGATGCTGCATGTAGGTGAGAGCATTTATTATAGCACAGCACACAGCCAGAGCATCAGCTAGGATGTTTTGGAAAGATCCCGGGTCCCCAAGTCCCACAGGTCACACTATGGGCCAGATGGATGCTCTGCATGGTGTGGTTTGAACTGCAGCTGAGGAAGCAGAAACAAGGGACCAGCAATTCCTGAGCAAGCAACAAGCAAGTCAGTCTCTCTGCACTAGGGAGTGAGCAGTTACACGGAGGTCATGCTGTGGTCATCCAGATCTGCTCGGTGGTCCATGTGGCTAACTACGAAGATGGCTCATTATCTGGAGACAGACATACCTTGCATTTTAAACAAGTGGCAAGAGCATTATAGGGGTTCTCTGGGGCCATGACAAACTGCTTCCCCATCAATGCTCTTTTCAAGAAACAACCATTTTCCTTTGAAGTTAAACACTAACTGGAAGTGTTATTTTTACATAATCGAGTTCTGATTCAATGACCTTAACTGTTTCCAAAATCTAGAACATTTCACCTTTTTACAAATTAAAGTTTAAAATCATAAGGGTATACTTCCTTCATTCCACCTATCGAGAACTTACCTGGCTTTAGCTTTTACAATTCGGTTCACTATTTTAAGCTGGTATAGAATTATACAAAACGCTCTCAATACAAACCAACCATTTCACTTTGGCTATTGCGTTCCCTTTCACATCTACAGATGTTTTCCTCCAGGTCAGTTTCTGCCTCCGTCTTCCACTTAGCCACAGGAGGACATGATAGCATTACACAAAAGTCCAAAAACCCAGTAGCAATCTACGAAGCATTAACAGTTCAAAAACAAGGAGGTTGGTTTTCGGTTCCCTCATTACCCTCCCCCATACCTTAGTATAAGACTGGCAATCAGAAGACACATTTTTTCTCTGCAAAGTTATTGTAAGATTGAGCACCATTTTAGCTTCTACAAAAAGCAAAAGATAAAAAAGCATGTACGAGTATGCTAAATATCATTTAACTCCACAGATTTTCAAAAGATCAAGCACCTGATATGATGTTAAATGCAGTCGAATATGATTCCACATCTCTGTGCCGCTTTGCCAAGTTTCTGTCGGATGCAATTTGCAAGAAACAACATATTAAGCCCCCATAAATAGTCTTTATAATGTAAACACTGAACACTTTTACTGCAGTAATAGCAGCCTGTCCAAAATATGTAAACAGAAAACAAATCCTTACATTTCATCTCAGGGCAGGAGGTGGATTTGAATTTGAAGACATGCCAAATGGTAATTTTGGGCACAACGATTTCCAACAAAGTTAATCTATTATGAATAATAGCAGCATATGTTAGTTTATAAGTCAGTCTGCATATGTCACAGGACACACACTCAGTTATTATGTGAGGCCACTTCTAATTCAGCGAAGTTATTAACAGTAAATCATAATGAAGGAGGCATGGTTAAATTATATGTTCTATTTTAATGTACATAAAAATCTGACACAAATGCAGCAAAATAGAGAAAAAGAGATTCTTAAATGAATTAAGTCAGCAGATCGGCTTCTTTTTCTCTTTTGTCTATTAGTAGTAGTATTCTTTTCACATAGTCAGTTTCTATGGCTCTCGACAGTTTCCTTTTAGCTAGCTAAGCTGCAGAGGATTAAAGAAGACATTTGGCCTTTACAGTTTTCTGTGCCTGAATGTGTATGTCCTGAGGAGAAGAATAGCTGTGTAAGAAGCTATTAAGCACCAAGGAGCAAGCACGGATGTGCAATGTCTGAGTTATGTTCCCTGAAACAGATGTCGGCTCCCAGAATTTCCTGAGCTACCAGAAGTTCTTGCTGGTGTCAACCCCGCGGTAAATGGGTTTCCATAATGAATTTACTATTAATTCTCTCTCACACACAAACCACTAAAACTGCAATAAATGCCATCAGGACTCCGAGCATGCCTGTCTTTTGTTCATTTGGAAGAAGCCCTGAAGAATGCAGAGTCTCAAATCAATTATTTATGATCGTTTGATGAGAGGAACAGGCCTCGCTCCTGGTGACTGGAGAGAAGCAGTTCCTGAACCCTCCTCACTAGGGTGGGACTCCGATTTCTTCCCAGAGATCACCGTAATGCCCATCTCTGCAGTACCAAATGTGGGCTATGCTATCAAACTCACTTGATTTTTACATTTTTTTTGTTTTGTCATTTCTCTTTTTAAAATGTTTCAGCAAACTAAAAAACCCAAAAATCTTTGACTAGAGTAAATAATGCAAATGTATTTGAGAAGCAAACATTCCAAAGGAACTTACAACTACGTGTGGAATATCTAGAATGGATTCTTAATATTGACAGTCCACAGGTAAGAATAAAAAAAACACAGTAAGAGTCACAGAGACGGACAGGAGCAAAGATAAGCGAGAGCAGTATCAGAGAAGACACTCAGAATGCAATTTGTTTCTCAGAAAATACCAAAGCTACTAGTACTGCTAAAAAGAATAAAGACAGCAACCAATCCTATTGGTTGAGCACCTATTATATCTCACGCATTATACTAAAAGGTTTTATACATTATCTTTTTACTTTCTCATAAAAACATCAAGAACAAAAATTTAAAGCACTTGTAAATCTTTCCTTCGTGCCAGGCTCTGTCCTCACCCCACACCATCACTCCCAAGCCATACTAGTGTCCAATCGGCTTCTTAACACTTAAGCTCTTTCACACCTGAGTTTTCCTATTTTGGAGCCCTCTCACGTCTGCTTTGCACACCAGAACCTTGTTTTGGGGGGGGTGTCTCCCTCCTCTTTAAAACTGCTTACTTAAAAATTGTCTCTTCCTCGAAACCTTCCTGGCGTGCCGTCACCAGAACAGGCTCCTGAACGTCTAACCTAGCCCCCTCTGCCCTCCCTCTTACTGCTGTGTTACTCTCTGTGATGATGGCTATTTCTTAGCTCTTCGGGGCACTTTCTCAATTTGTAGATAGTTATTTGCGTGTTTATTTGCATCGTTTTCGTCTTTCCCCTAACAGAGGACAGCCTCACAGGATCAGGTTCCAGCTCCTTTTTACTCACCAATCAATGTCCAGCACATAGGAAAGAACCTGGTGAATGGCAGGCACTCAGTAAACATCCATCACATCAAAGAATGTGCCAAATGCCTTATATTAATTTTCTCATGTACTGAATGACCTTCTGGTGAGCTTACTACAGACCGTCCCTGGCCACACAGCTAGAAAATGCCTGCGGTGAAATACAAAACCAATTCTGTAGAACGTCAGACCGTGATTTTAACCATTACACAGTGTGTGGGGAAAGCAGCTTTACAGTTGTGGGCTTGTGCAACGGAGGCGAAGCCCATTATTGTACTGTAATTATTGTATTATTTTTAGATGAGCAACTGTGAACCTACTTTTGCCCAAGCCTGTATATCCAACTGACAATTTCACAAGTTCATAATATCAGATTGATATACAGACTTTTAAGATTATTTTGTATTTTTTAAGGAATTTTTCACAATTTTACCCCAAAGGCAAGGGAAGTAAAGGCAAAAATAAGTGAATAGGATTATATCAAATGCAAAAGTCTCTGCACAGCAAACAAAACCAATGATGAAACAGAGGCAACCAACTGAATGGGAGAAGATATTTGCAAACAAGAGGTCTAACAAGAGTTAATATTAAAAATATGTGCAGAACTCATACAACTCAACACCAAATGAACAAATAATTCAATGAAAAAAATGGGCAGAGGACCTAAAAGCAGACTTCTGTGAAGAAGACATACAAATTGACAATGGATGTATGAAAAGATGTTCAATTTCAGCATGGATGGAACTGGAGAGCATTATGTTAAGTGAAACAAGCCAGGCAGTGAGAGACAAATACCATATGATCTCACCTATAAATGGAACCTAATCAACAAA
>PVKM010025673.1:0-19814 GCA_004027735.1 Carollia perspicillata | reverse complement strand
TGTGTGTGTGTGTGTAAATTGAGTTTAATGTGTGCTTTTGATAAAATAGTCAAAATGAACAGGAAGAATACAGGGAAGAACAACTGTTCCTCTCCCAAACCCTTCAGTTCCTCTCCTCAAAGCAAGTACCATTATCAATTTCTTGAGGGTACAGGAATATTGACATTTGTGGTCAGATAGGGTCTCTTAAAATAAAGAGAGTAGAAGTGTTCTTTAAAACTTGAAATTCCCCAAAGACAACAGAAAGACCTGTTGGATGACAAAATCTATATTCTGGATCGGGGTCAGCAAACTTCTTCTCTGTAAAGAGCCGGACAGTGACTACTTCCGAGCCGCGTGGTCTCGGGGGCAGCTATCCAGTGCTTTGCTGCAGTCCTCAAGCAGCCCTGGGCAGTACCATAGACGGAGGGCGCGCTTGCGTTCCAGTGAAACTGTGTGTGTAGTGATCGCTGGATTTGCATTGCACACTGTAGTTTATCAGCTCCTGCTCTAGTATGCACATGTGTTGTATGTATTACAATGTGGATGTTCCCAATAATTATACAGGTCAGAGAATGGGTTGTAGTATGAACTTCCAGTTCTTTCTCACAAGCGTCTGGAAGGGACGTGGACCCAGGGCTCAGAGTAGTGTCCCGTGGGGCTCTTCTGTTCTGCTGAGTGTCCTGCCCTGTCCTTGTTTATCTCTGCAAGTGTGTCCTAGAGTCCGTGGTTTTTACTGCATGGACATCCTAATCTTTTCTAGTGAAATCACTCAAAACTTCCCTCAACTGCAGTCTTTTCAGGTGCCTATTAGTGAGTGGTATGAGTTCGGTTTCCTCCATAAAACACATGTGGCAAAACGCTGGGAACAGCTCTCTCTCTGAGTCGTGGGGCAGCAGCGCTACCTGTTTTCTGCTCTCATTTGCTGCCCAGCATGCTTTCAGGCTCCCTGCAAGGGTGGAGTCCGGACTCATCGACCCTGTTGAGTAGTAAGCTGCCCTGCCTAATTGAGAGTCAGACTAAACACTGTTTCACTGGACACACATGGCCTGAAACGTGGAATTGTTATTCACTGAGAGCCCTGTCTTTATTTGCTAAAGCTGAGCATCTTATTTCCTCTTCAAAGGGCCATGTCTAATGTTATGCGGCTGTACTTACAGGAGTTTCAGTGCTAATTTGTTCTGTTCTTTCAGCGATCAAAAGTGGTTTCCATCACTAGGGTGGTGAAAAGTTTTCCAGGTCCAGGATTCTGTGCCGGGATAGACTAGGTTATATAGCAGTAAAAATAACCACAGCAACCCAAACCTCATCACCTTAAAATGACAAAAGTTTCTGTCCTACTCATGCCTCAGACTCTTCCTGGGTTAGCAAGGGCCCTGCTGAGCACGGTCCTCACTCTGGGATCCAGGCTGACTAGACTTCCTGAGCTGCTCTCCGTGCTCTGCTCCTTCCAAGTTGGATACGTGCAGTGAGTTACCCATGAACACCCCAACAGCAGGTCTTGTGTTTTCCTTTTCAGTTAACAATTTAAAAAGTGCTACCTGACTTCAAGACTTACTGTAAAGCTACAGTAATTAAGACAGTGTAGTGGTGGAGAAAGAAGAGACAAATAAATCAGTGGAACAGAATAGAGAGGCTGAATCCTTTCCATACAAATATGGTCGACTGATTTTTAACTGTAGGACCCAAGACAGTGCATTGGAGGAAGGATTGTCTTTCATCAAATGATGCTGGAGCGGCTGGACATGCATGTGCAAAAAAGTTAATCTAGACACGGACCTCTCACCTTTACAAAAATTAACTCAAAGTGGATCGTAAACCTAAATATAAACTGTAAAAATACTAGGAGAAAAATCTAGGTGGCCTGGTGTTTGGTGATGACCCTTTAGATACAACACCAAAAGTATCAGCTGTGAAAGAAAAAATTGGTAGGTTGCACTTCATTAAAATTAAAAGCTTTTGCTTTTCAAAAGACACTGCTAGATAGATAATGAAAGAGCAAGCCAAAGACCAGGGGAAAGCCTTTGCAATACTACATATCTAATAAGAGACTTGTATCCAAGATGTTGGGAAAAGCTCTTAAAACTCAACACAAAGGAAAAAACCTGATTTTTTAAAAAAAATAGGTGAAAGATCTGAACAGACACCTTATCACAGAAAATATACAGATGGGAAATAAGCATCAAAAAGATGTTTCCTATCATACGTCGTCAGGGAGATATAAATTAAAAGAAGATAGCTCACAGCAACTGTGAAAATGGCTGAAACCCTGCACACTGACACCACCAGGCACTGGCGAGAGTGCGAAGCACCCGAAACCCATTCCCGGCTGTGGGGAACGGGGGAGTGCGCAGCTGCTCTGGAAGGCAGCCTGGTAGGTTCTTAAGAAACTAATCATGGTCGTACCTTACCATGCAGCAATCATGCTCCTAGCCATTTACCCGACTGAAATCTGCACGTGGAAGTTTATAGCAGCTGTATTCATGATTGCCAAAACTGAGAAGCAACCAAGGTGTCCTTTAAGAGATGACTGGATAAACAAACCCTGGTATGTCCGTAGAATGGAAAACTGTTCCATGGTAAGAAGTAGTAATCTATGAAGCCACACAAAAAGAGAGAACCTTTAAATGTGTATTGTAAGTGAAAGAAGCCAAATTGAAAAGGCTACGTACATTATGATTCCAACTATTTGACATTGTGGAGGAGGCAACCCTGTGGAGACAGTAAAAAGACCAGAGGTTTGCAGAGGGTCTGGGGAGAGCGGAAAGCAGGGCTGCCATCGGTGGTGCATGGGATTTCCAGGGCAGCGAAACTGTTCTGTATGATGCCGTGGTGGATGCATGATGATGTGTATTTGTCAAAACCTGTGGAAGTGTGCAATACAAAGAACGAACTCTAATATGAAGTATGGACCTAGTTAACAATAATGGATTCATAGTGGTTTATCAGTTTTAACAAATGTACCACATTAATACTGGGTGCATTGGGTGGAAGAAAAAAACATAGGAATTCTACACTTTCTGTATGAGTGTTTTGTAAACCTAAAACTGCTTTCAAAATAAAGTTTGCAATTTAAAAAAATTACATTTGCACTCCCTATGCAATTTTATTTTATTTCCGTACACTTTTAACAAAGTAAGGTTTGAAGGATTGCCCTCAGGGAAAAAGTGTCACGTCCTTAGTCAGCAGCCAGTGCCATGTCTGTTTACCTCTCAGAGACCTTTCCATTGTGCCGTGACTTCTCGAAAGTGTACTTGCCTGACAGTTGAGTTCTGGAAAGACTGGGGTGTTACTTGGTATTTACTCTCTTTCCTGATGGAATTTCTCTGTGATAAGTGTATAATAGCAGCATGTAAAATGTGATAAAACTTACATTTAGAAAGGAGTGATTGCCTAACTGAATTTATACATTTGGGGAAATAGTCTCCTAGGTAAGTTTTAGCAGGTGTGTTAGAAGTCATACCTGCAGAACCTTAGATTTGCAGTGTGAGAATTCCAGTAGCTGGGAAACTTGATCTCCCTGTTGCTGATTCCTTCCCTTTCTTAACCACTCCATCCCCTGAAGGAAAAAAAAATCTGTCCCTAATATGTGATATTTCGCCCCAAATCACTGTTTTAACTCTACCTGTGCCTGTCGTAAAAACCTTCAGTGACTTTCCACTGCCTTGAAGATAAAGTTTGCTCCCCTTCGCAAAGATATCTTCAGTCTTTAGTTAGGGGTGCTGATGTTTGAGAGGGCTGCAGAGAATGCCACACCTGTGGTAACCCCTCCCCTGCCTGTCAGTGAAGCCTCACATTTGTCCCTGTTCCATCCTCTACAGGACCCCCAGGCTCCGCCCCCGGACAGTGTTTTTCCTGTGACTGGAAAGGCTGCTGCAATACCTGTGCTTCAAGAATCAAGAATCATGGCCCATGGTCTGCCAGCACCACTCTCCAGTTAACACAGAAACTTCCAGAACTCTGCATGTGTATCATTCACAGTGCTTAGAACTGTGCACCATTGGATCTTTGTCTGCTTGTGCTGTTTCCTTGATTGGTGAATTTTCTGGATTTACTGTTTCCTCATTTTTCGGCATGTGTGGAATAGCCACTGTATTTTTGCTTTAACTGAATCAACGTATACGTTAACAAATCAAGCAAATTCAAGGAAGAAGTAACATCATTTGATGCCCAGACTGCTTGCATTTTGTAGCTCTGCCAGGCTTTGCCAGGTACGTGGCCCCCAAGGCTGGTGCAGAAGGATAGGGAATGAAGAGGATCGCCTCCTTGGGGGTTTAAGGGCTGTGCCTGAGAGCCATGCACATCCCTGTACCTGCCTGCACCTGCTTGGCCTGATCGCAGTCCTGTGTTTAACACTAAGTGCCCGAGAGGCTGGGAATCTAGTCTAGGCACACTTCCACAAGGAAGATGCACATGACGTGTGAATAGCTAGCAAGACTCTGCTATAGTGTTTGTTTAGAACAGATCCACATTCAGATCTGAATTCCCATTACTTTCCATTGAGCTCCTCAGCTACGTTTATGTAGAGTGTTGTGTGGAGTGAGTAGCAGGAAGGGAGTATAAGTCCTGAAGAAAAGTGAGTTGTTTAGATGGTAATCTCTTTTTAAAATCTTTTTTTAAAAAAAGATGTTATTTATTTATTTTTAGAGAGAGAGGAATTGGGGGAGAAAGAAAGAGGGAGAGAAACATCAACGTGTGGTTGCCTCTCCTGCGCCCTAAACGGAGTACCTAGCCCGCAACCCAGGCATGTGCCCTGACTGAGAATTGAACTGCGACCCTTTGCTTCACAGTCTGGCACTCAGTCCACTGAACCACACCAGCCAGGGCTGTGTTCTTATATCATTCTATATTTAGGATATATTGAGCTTTCAATATTTTATCATTTTGCAAAGCCAGATTTTCTAGAAGACCTTATGGAAAAATATTACCATGCCTCATCATACTTGTGGTACATGGAACCACTACTGTCATCACTATGTGACAGCAACACTGTCTCATTCCATTAAATGTTGTATAAATTACTTTCTTTTTGGAGGATTAAGGAGTACTATTGAGTGTGGTATATGTCTCAGTGGTACTGATGTTTGAAGGAAGTGGCTTTCTGGAATTCAACACAGTAAGAGAATTAGAATTCAATCAGTGTGATAAGTCATTGAACTTGCTGTTGAAGGGCCTACATTTAAATTAAAACTTTAAAAGCAATAACCTCTTTTCAATTTGGTGCTACTGGGAGATAATGGGGCTCCTAAGTGGAATGAATTTGATTTACAAATACAGTGATTCTTCAATTGCTGATGTTTCCCACAGTATATATTTTATGCTTTCAAAGTTTAATCAATAGCGAAGGTAAGTGAAATGTTTCTTTCTCACCTCTTTGCTTTTTAAGACATTCTCTGATTTCTAGATTTATAGGGCTTTTTGTTTGATATTGGATTATAGGTATGTATATAATTGTGTCAGGTGAATGTTTCAATAATTTCCTGGTCAGAGAGGTGATTTGAAACATATGCCAAAAATCTCAGGAAATAATGTATTTAATAACAAATGCACATTACCCCAGGTAGTTTTCACATGTCTGGGCTTGTGTCTCCCAGAGTTAACTCACTTTATCAGTGTGCAACTCAAAGGTGCTCCATCCGGAGTTTGCAAGCTAATGGCCCTGCCATCCCTGTACCAGGCCTAGGGGACAGTCACCCAGGGTGGGGGTTGCCTTCAAGAATTAGTCAGCCAGGGGAAGTCTGTGCAGCCTGGTCTAATCAAGAGCACTTGCCTCCTGTAGACCGGGGCATTGCATTGGTTTGCTACGGCTGCTGTAACAAATCAGCACAAACTTGATGTCTTAAAACAACTGAAATTTATTCTACAGAAGTGTGAAGTCGGTTTCACTGGGCCAAAATCAAGTCATGGGCACTACTTGCCCCTGGAAACTCTCAGGAAGGATGCATTCCTGCCTCTTCCAGCTCCAGTGGCTCCCAGCATCCTCGGCTTGGGGCAGCATCACTGCCCGCTCTGTGTCTGTGGCTACAGCCTCTTCCTCTCTGTGTCACCTCTCTGTCTGCCTCCCTTTTATGAGGATGTAGGAGATTGCATTTATGGCCTGCCCAGATGATCCAGGGTAACCTCCCATCTCAAGATCTTGAAATTATTCAATCTAAAAAATCCTTTACTTCATAAGGTAATATTTATAGGCTACAGATTAGAATATGGGTGGGTTTTTTTGGAGGGTAGGGGATGCCTTATTCGGCCTACCATAGCCATATAAACCATTTTAGAAGTGACTGTTCTGGAAGTGATTTACAGACTATAATGCTGAATTTTTCTTAATCTGAGTTGTAGTTAGGCAGAAATATAATTTTCTGGTTGTGTGCTGTATATTTCTCGTGAAAGTAAATGTTCTTCTTTATTAATGAAGGGCAGTTCATATACCTTGACAGAGAAAGGAAAGGGAAGCTTAGCACTTTTTGGTCATAGTTTAGGTTTTCTGTTGACATAAAGATGAAAATGATGGTATTATAAATATTTAGGTTGCAAAAGGTCATGTAAGAAACAAATACATTAGGCCAGCTTTTAAGATGAAACTTGGATTTACTTTCTGGTTAGAAAAGTATAGCTTATTTTAGGAAATTTATATAATGCAGAACAGCATGAAGAAGAAAAGCTCTCCTGAAATTTAACAACTTAGAAATGACAACTATTGATATTTTGGTTTCTTTCACCATATTACATTAGTTCTCTCCTTAGAGTGTTCAGCAGTTGTTACACCCTGTGTCCACATGGGTTTGTAACACCGTGGTTGTGATTACAGGGAAGTGGGTGTTCTGCAGTGCCAGAGACCCGAAGAGGCAGTGCTGCTGTTCGGGTCAGACTCCACTGGCTTCCTTCCTGCAGCTGGAGAGCTGGCCTTACTGACACGGAGTTTGATTCAGGTGCAGAGAGCGCCTGGTATCTGCATGCATGTCCTTAAATGGAAGACCATCAATCATTAGTGTAAGTTCTTTCTGGACACATCCTTAAGCCATTTCCTAGCATGTTTCAGTAGAACCCCAGGCCTGAGAGATGCTTTGAGGGGTGAATACAAGTTGTTCACAATCAAGTAAATATGTGAAATAGTGAATACTTTGTGTGTAAACACATGTATGCGCCTTTTAACAAAGTGCATATTAATATATTTTAAAAAACACGGACTTTGTAGAAACAGAGGAGCCTGTTTAACACAAAGTTTTCCCCCAGCTGATTGATTTTTTCCCCAAACACCTATTTCAGAGAGTCATGTGGGACATACTTTGTGAAATACAGTAATAATTTAGGTGAGGGATATCAAGATGTTTTTGGTGTTGTAGGTGTTTGGTCCTATAACTAAACCTCACATGGGTACATGTATCTGTGGCTATATCTATACATGGGTGTTATTGTTGCCATCCTTGTCAAAATCGGAGTCTTAAAAAAGTGGCTCATTTGATTTGAGTATTAGACATTTTTTTTAAATTAAAGAATTCTTATAATACATTAGTTGGCTTTTCTCTATCCTGTGGGGAATTAGAAATTAAATCTAGGAATAGTATCAAACAGAGTGAAAGTTCAAGGGAAGAGTGGAAGAAATTTATATGTTTTAAAAAAATGTAGTGTGAAAGCTTCCCAACCTCTCCCACCAAGTGTTATTTTGGCCTCAAGCTGAATTAGTTCTCATCTGATTAAATCAGAACCAAACTCTGCTATTTCCTAACTGCTGTGAAGTGCAAATTTTAAAAATGTGACAAAAAAGCAAGAATATAATCCTAGTGGGAAACAACTCTCTTAAAGGAGTATAATTAGCATTTCATTTATATCTTTATTTTACAACTTTTCAACATACAAAATTATGCATTGTTTTCATGTAACGTGTAATTATTAAGTGCCTGTTCAGAATACCAGCATTAATTGTGAAGTTCAAGTTTCTAAATTCAGATCTTTGCAGACATGAGAAATCCTTGGGGTGGACAGGGAGCCCGAGTGACTCTGTTTCAGTGCCCATGTCTGTCCAATGCCAGCAGTGACCTCTGGGCCACGACTAAACACTTGTCTTTTATATTTATGGATCGAAAAAGGGCTCAGGTAGCATAAATCAGTGGCTAATCTGGAAATTGCTTATTTGAATTTCAGAAACAACCACTGATGCACATTTTTATACATACTCTCTTTACACAGACACACTCTCAGGTGTTTGGGGAGTGAAAGCCTGATCTCCCTGGTTGATTAAAAATAGAAAGGCCTGTAAGCAGGAAGAGAAGAGGTCATTGTAATAGAAAAGCCTTTGCAACCACATGCTGTTACTTCCTCTAGGTTATCTTCTCCGCAGTCCTGACAGGGAAGTGGCTCCGATGGGTGCACCGGGTCCTCGGCATCACCCGGTGTGATGGTCAATTTTAGTGTCAACTTGGCTCGGCTAGGGTGCCCAGTTGTTTGATCAGACCTCAGTCTATACGTAGTGATGGAGGTGAGTTTAGCTGTTTTTAACATTTATCAGTAGACTCTCAGTGACTAGATTACCCTCTGTAACCTGGGTGGGCTTCATCCAATCAGTTGAAGACCTTAAGAGAAAAGACTGAGGTCCCAGAAGAAGGAGGGATTGTGTTCCAGACTGCCTTCAAATTCAAGACTGCCACACCAACGCCTGCGGCCTTCCTACAGACTTTAGACTTTGCAGGTCCATGATCATTTGGGCCAGTTCCTTAAAATAAATCTGTGTGTGTGTGTGACACACACGCAGTGTTGGTTCTGTTTCTCTGGAGAACCCCAACACACCTAGGCACTTGTTAGAAATGCACATTCTCAGGTGCCACCCCAGACCCACTGAGTCAGACACAGTATGGGTGGCACTCAGCAGTCTGACTTAACTAGCCACTGTGCTGATGCTGAGCACCTAGAGCCTGAGACCCACTGCAGGTAAGTGGAAGAAGCCTTGTGGCAGCCGAGGTTCAGGAAGGTTAAGTAATGTGCCCAAAGTTATCCAATCTTGGTGTAGACAAGACTTATTCTTGATGCTTTCAAAAGGATAAAATAACATTCGTGGGTAGCTCAGCAATCTTTGAATCAGCCTTTATAGTGCACTGCTGGGATGCCCATTTGCCTAAGGGGAAGGAAACGCAGGGAGCCAACTGTGTGTATATAGTATCTGAGAGCAGTGCTTCCAAGTCTTTGTATCACCAGGTATCACTTCTATTATTTCGTGCGATGGAAGATTTTGTTGATGAAAGAAGCTGTATCTCAAAGTAATAGTCATTTTGCCACACTAGCCACGCAGAGCTCCTGACTGACAGGCGATCACCAGCACTGCTGCACTGAGGGGACATATGCCAGGCAAAAGCAGAATGTGTTCAATGTTTTAATTAGCTTATAAACCAAAATGTGGAATTTCCGTTAAGCATTTTCACTACTGGAAGGACTTTCATTACTGTATTACTGTTCTCCACAGCATCTACAGAATCCTTGCTGTACATCTTTGCCCTGAAGGACATTTTCAGTTGCTGAGAGCTGCTGGACAGCTAGTAAGGTGTATTGATGGTGTATTGATAGTGCATTGCTTTCGCAGTCACCCAAATGGAAGCACAGGTTTGGGCATGGCTGTCCTCTGAGCAGTAGCTCCGAGACCCGAGGTCTGTCTTTGAGGCTGTGCCATTGTCAGTGTGGGAGAGCATGGAGGTTTCTGATGGGCAGGCTGGGAAGCAGGTTCTTCATTTCATCTCCATTCCACTGGCTGGGACTCAGCTATGTGCCCCCGCCTTAACTAACTGGGGAGTATGGTCTGACTTTGTGCCAAACACAAGAAGAAATGCGTTTAGCGATCAGCTGGCAATTGACCACATGCTGGTAGGTTTGTGCTTCTGCCTATGAGAGAGTTATGTTCTCTCCTGATACCCCGGGTGAAGCGGGTGTGAAGAGTCCCAATGGATTATTAGTTGTTATTCATGCCACCCACCTCTTCTCAAGTCCTTACCAGCCTGTGGGAACAGATAGAGCCAGCCACCAATGTAGTGACTTCAGTTGCTACAACTTCCGCAGGGGTCTCTGCAACCTCCAGGTTTTCATCTAGTTATATTTTATAGGTCAACCTATTAGCAATACTTATGATATGCTCTCTGCCATCTTTCCCTCTCCCACTCCATGTGCACCCCAATCCTTACTTACCCCAGTGGTTAAATTCACTGTCGGTCAGCTGAGGGCACCCTAGTGCTGCTGCTGTCACGAATGCTGTCAGATTCTATAAACTGCTGTTCCCTAAGAGGCTGGAGTGGTGGTGTATTCAGGGCACAAGTAAGGAGAATACCTTTTGTCTTGGTTTCTACTGCAGTGAACCAGACTACTCTGTAAGACTACTGTTTGGTTTTTTTCCACAAATCTTTGGGTTAATCGGACTGAAAATGGGGTAGTTATAAGTGCTCCACATGCCGTTGGTTGGGCCACCCAGGGGACTGCATTTAGCTGGGAGCTTGGCTGGAGCTGTTTGGGCCCAGATAGGAGCTTATTCTGCAGGCCTCTCATTCTTCAGTAGTCTCTCCAAGATTTCCTTATAGCTTAGTGGCTGGGCTCTGAGAACATGGAAGCTGTCAGGTCTCTAATGGCCTTGGAAGTCACAGGACATCACTTCTACCATGTTTTATTGGTCGAAGCAAGTCACAAAACCAGCTCAGCTTCTAAGAGAAAGGAAGTAAGTCTCATGTGTTCAGGGATTGTTGGTGGCCACATTTGGAGATTATCAACCATGTCTTGTCACCCTATCCACTTTGTCACCTACAGCTCAAGTGTGTGCTACCTGTACATTTGTATATCAGAGTCACCTATGAAATTATCCCTTCATTCCATTACCAGTACAACATTTCCCCGGAGGTTTCAGGCTACTGACATGACCATTTTAATGTGGGCAAGTTGATCCTGATTCTGGGAATATGTGAGGTGTACACAGGAAATGATGAGTGAGCTAGTTTGGCTGGCGATGAGGGTTTGTGTTAGGAGGACGTAGCAAGTTTGAAGAATTCAACAGTGGCTTGAATTCTGGGCTAAAGGGCCAGAGAGTCTTGACCTGGTGTTGGTAAATTGCAAAACAGTATTTAAGGAAGATGAATTTCACAATAGTGTATAAAGAGGATTGAAGGAGAGTTCTTAACCATGGTCATCATATGAAGACGTGAAATGCACAGGCCTGGACAGGGGGAGAATAGTGGGGCCTAAAAGAAACTGTCACAAGAGACAGAGAAGTACTCCACACGCCTCAGACAAGCTGGGGGAGGCAGAAAGGAGAAATGGAAGGCTGGGTGAGGAAACTGCCACAAATAACAGCTTTAAAATACTGTTAACAGGGAGGCTTGTGCTAAACATGAAGTCTAAAATGAATCAGAGATTGGTAACTAGGAGGGTCTTACATTTGTACTTAAATCTGAGTTTGGTCTTGCGGGGGAGGGGGCGGTAGTAAAAGTTCATATGTCAGTTAGCTTGGACTTCCTTATGGTGACAAACAGCTCCAAAGCCCCAGCGGGTTATGAGAACCCGAGATTTATTTCTCACTCATGGCTGAGTCAGCTCCTATCTGCCCCACGTCTTCCCCGTTTTGTAATCGAGGCAGAAGCAGCTTATCTGGAACACGGGAAAATATAGCTTGTTGGAAGCACGCGATAGCTCTCCAGGTCTCTTCTTGGAGTTGCACGTGTCCCTTCCGCGTTTTATTTTATGTGTATTAGCCACAGCAGATCATAGACTTAAGTCTGATGCCTGTGGGGGCACAAACTGTGTTCTTCTCATGGGGGGAGACACCAGGGAAGGCCCCCAGGAAGGGGAAGCCAGTATTTTTGAATAAATAAAACAACCAGGCATGGTTACATTTTTCCCTATTTTTAATCACACAAATAATGAAAAATCCTCACAGAAAGAAAGCCCACAGCAAACATTGCCAGTCACTCCAAATTTCTCTGACTGGAAATAGCTAGTGCTGTTAATATTTTGATATAAATAAGTTCAGATACTTTTCTCCAGGAATTTTTTTTAATGGAGTCGGTAGCTATGTGCTGTCTTGTCACTTACATACTGACTTAAAGGTACACAATGAATGTACATCCATGTCAACAAATACACATCTGCGTCCTTTTCTCTTCATGGCTTTCAGGTGTTCCTCTGTGTAAATACACTGTAATTTATTTCGTTTTTGGATATTCGCATTTCCCCAATTTCACTGTTTAATAAAGCACTGTCATAAGTCTCTTGTATGCACATATTTGCACATCTATCAGGCAGTTCTCTTGGACAGATCCCTGGCAGTGAACTAATTAAAAGGAATATCTTTTTAAAGTCCTTTTTGATACATCACTGACAAATTTTATAGCTTAGCTTTAAGGCCCACTCTCCTCTTCTTTCTCCCTCTGCTAAAATGGAGTAGTGGTTACCATAGCAATAGAAAAAAATCAGTACTCTCGTGGAAGTGCCTAATTTGTCTTTGTCTTCATTTTCACTCAGAAAGTTACATCTTGTGCCAGTTTGACCTGTAAAACGCCTGTCCAGAATCTCTGGGACGAGGAGGTCTGTGCCCTCTAGGAAGTGGCCTCAGCCACCCCTGGTTATCTTGTTTCACAAACAGGCCCTCTGCTGTCTGCTGGGAGAGGCTTTGTTGGCCACAGTGGGTCACGTAAATTGTAAGTTGCTCTGTCTAGGAAGACTCAGTGACTGATGAGTGTCCCATCAGCCTGTAATTTGGAAAGCCATCAGTCATAAACAAGGCAGTTTATGTAAAGATCATTAATTTTTAAAAAGCCCATTATGGTTGATTTATTTGGGGATCTAATTCATTTCTCAAGACCTTTCGAAGGCATGATGCAAGCTACCTGTGATCTGGATTTTCTTGAAGAGAGGAAGACAGTGACAGCATGATGAAGTGATTACTTCAGGGCTCCTTCACCCACATCCTAGGGAGGGCCAACTATTTTGGGATCTGTCTGAAGTCTGGATTCTCAAACTGGTGGTTGAACTGTAACGTGGTCAGAGATAGTACAGGTGTAACTAGAGGTGCACACGTGAGGTGAGCGAAGTTCTCATGGGGTGGAGGGTGGAGCAATGTTCGTGGGGGCTGGGAAAGCTGAGATGAGTGGCAGAAAAACGCCCTTTTTACCATACAGGCTGGGGAACCACGAAGCTAGATGTAACCAGCTTGTACAGGGGTGCTAGCTAAAGTGCCAGGTTGCTTATTCTCTTTGGTAGAAAATAAATTTGCATTCACGTTGTACAGTGTATAGTCTTAAGGTAACTGGAGCAAGAGCCTGTTGTGTTTTTCCTTTTTCTTAAATAAATCAGGGTAGCAAATAGTAAAGACATGAGCTTTGGAGAAGGATAGTATAGGGCTTGAGGGGGCTGTGCTGCTTTCTGCTTGTGTGACCCAGGCTTGTACCTGTTACCTTCCCTGGCCCTAAGCCTTCTTGTTTGTAAAATGAGACAGAGTGGCAGTATTTACCTGATGGATGTTTACAAGATTGTGTTGCAGCCCTTCAAGGCCAGACAGGTTCACTGGAGATTCAGGAAGATGGCAGAAAATTTGAAGAGCCATGGAGGTGCCTGACATGCCTTTATTCAAGTGTGGGGTGATTCACACTGGTGCAAGCCACATGTCACACCGCATATCATGCCTTAAATGCCTCCCAATTGGTTGCCAGACTACAGTTTTCTGAACTCGAGCAGGGAAATAAGGCCATCCCCAACCACCCACAGGGCTCTCTCAGTCATGTCAGGTGTGCCACTAACATTGGGCCAATTTCAGGGAATGGGGCAGGGAAGCCCACACTGCCAGGAGACTCACCACAGTATACCACGTACCGGTGACCAGCCACCCTTCCAGACCCTGCTCCAAGGGTCCAATGTCTCCTCCATACCATACTGGGACAGATCCTACCCATGGCACCAATTGTACTGCAGCCTTTCAAGGCCAGGCAGGTTCACTTGAGATTCAGCGAGACAGAAGAAAATTCACAGAGTCGTTGGGATATCTGATACACCTTTATTGCCATGTGTCACATCGGCAGGGAGTCCCAACTCCCTTATACTCTGAATGCACATGAAGTCATTGGGGTGCCAAGATACTATATAACAAGCATGATTCTGCGCATGGGGGCCCATTCAAGGCTATGGGAATACTGCTTATCTTAGATGCCCAGACGTCTGGGTGAGGAAGCCTCACTGACTCTGTTTCCCTTACAAAGATCAAAATACAGAAAATACATATTATGGTTCCTGTCTAGTGCATAGAGGTCAGTAAATAGTGGCTATTTTTAATATGATATGTATTATAATTATAATTATTTTCAAAAAGCAATTGTATACTTGAATGGGTTCAAGTCATATTATCAAAGGCAAATACAGAGCTGTTATTATCAGTCATGTGGAGATCACTTTAACTGTACCCTTACATGGTTCTAGTCTTCTTGCTATAAAAAAGCAAACTGTAGTATTGGCTTAATACAATAAAATTTGTTTTTTAATGCATCAGTTCAATGGGATGTTGCTGGGCAGAGGGTAACCCTCCTTCACATGGTGATTGAGAAGCCAGGCTTCTTCCTTTTATGGTGCTACTCTCCCTTAAGACCTCGAATCATATGGCTGCCAATAGAGAAGGGAGAGGCATACGGAGTATTGTGAAGGAGTGTTCCCTGAGCCTGCCTGTATAGGGCATGTCACTTCTCACATTCGGTGGTCTAGAACTAATTCATGTGGTCACACCTTAATGGATGTGAGGTTGAGAAATAGAGGTTGAGAATAGAGCTTGAGAGTATTTACTTGGAGATCTCAGGGGAGAAAATCAACGGAATATTCATCAGCTTTCCAGGTGCGTCTCCTTAGGGTCATGGTCTTGACTGATCTGTTGTGCCAGGGCAGGATGTCATTAGTCAATGCAGCTGGTTCTGATGTCAGCCATGACGTCACTTTTCTGGTGTTGCTCTTTTTCTGGGCCCAGAGCTGAAACACAACAGAAGCCTAGCTGTCCTCTCCAGGGCTTAATGCCTAAGGGAGTGGGGAAAAAACACCAATGAAGGGTTTGGGGCATAAAGAGTTGGAGGCAACTGAGAGACATACCATTATATCTTCCTTAGACACTTAGAGAAGTGGAATTTGGAGCTTCAATGTGGCCATTTTCCCTGAATGACATGTTGCCTGCCTTTTATTTTGCCTGAATCCATCTTCGATGTTGAGCTGTCAGAAATGGATTCTCAGGATTTATCTTTTCTTCATGATAAGAAATGCTCAACCAAAATAGAGGGAAAAATTAGGGTGTTTTGGATATGCTTTTTAGAATATGCATTTTCAAGTTTGTGTCTAGTATACCATCGCATGGTTTATGATTTGCCTCAGCATTGCCCAGGGAGAATGAACCACCCTGAATACAAGTGATCTCCTGAAGAATGTAATCCAGGAAACTTCAGGTAAGCTACTGAGCAATCCATGTTCATTATAACTTTCTTGATCTGGTGTCTGTAGGTTTTATGGTGTTTGATTTAAGTTGGCATCACTCTGGAATTGGGTGACTGGATGCTTTTACTGAAACAGGTAGTTGGTCTACCTCAAGTGACAGTGAAGGAGTTTTCTTAGAATCCTCAGATGCTATAAGCAGTCAAAATTACATGCTTCCTCCATAGCTTCTTATGCAAATACCTCCCTTAACAATTCAACCTGGGTGAGCATTTCCTATGGCCTAATTTTCACTTCTTTGGAACTCTCTCTGTTTAATTTAGTATGACTTCAGTGTGAAGCATCAGTGAGTTTCCTGCTCTCAAGAACCTTATACTTTGAGACTTTTGGTCAAGATGGAGGTATACATAGACACACTTCACCTACTCACACAACCATAGAAAGAATTACAACTATACCTTAAAACAGATAATACCCAGAACCATCAGAAAATTGAGCTGTATGAACATCTGACTACAAAAGATTTAAAGAAGCCACAGTCATCCAGACGGCTAGGAGGGGAGGTCACAGAGACAGGCAGAGAGGTGTGCAGATGTGGTGTAGTGTGGAGAGGTAGTGACAGTGACAGTGGAACAGACAATCTGACATTCACATACGATGGAAAAAAAGTCAGGAGGGATACCTTGGGAGCATGCAATCCCAGCCCCAGGCCAGCCTGCACAGCCCAGGGTTCCAGCACCAGGAAGATAAACCCCCATAACTTCTGGCTGTAAAAATCAGTGGGGGTTGGGCAGCAGAAGAAACTGCCAGATTTGGGGGAGATTTGGCTTAAAGAGCCTGCACGTATGCATACCCACCCACTCTGGAACTCACCACCAGGGAATTCAGCCCAGTCACGTAGGGAAAGTGGGTGAAGTTACTAGAAATGGGCAAGTGGCAGGCATACCTCCAGAAGCCAGGCAGCAGCATTGTCCCCTCTCCAATCCCTCCACTCACAAGAGCTAGAAAGTGGTGAGGCAGGTTGCTCCACCCTGGCGATTACTTAAGGCTCCACCCCACGTGATTTACAGGTGCCTTTTCTGCAAAAGGTGATGTTACTAAGACGGGGTCAAAGCAGCAGCTCTGCCTAAATACACAGAAACAACACAGGGAGGCTGCCACGTTGAGGAGACAAAGAAACATGGCCCAAATTAAAGAACAGATCAAAACACCAGGAAAACAACTAAACAAAACAGAGATAACCAACATATCAGATGCAGAATTCAAAACATTGACGATCAGGATGCTCAAAAAATTCATTGAGTATGGCAAAACAAACATAAAGGAAGAAATGAAGGTTACACTAAGTGAAATAAAGAAAAATCTAGAGGGAACCAACAGTGGAAGGGATGAAGCTGAGATTCAAATCAATGATTTGGAACACAAGGAAGAAATAAGCATTCAACCATTACAGCAAGAAGAAAAAAGAATTCAAAAACAAGGGGATAGTATCAGGGCCCTCTGGGACATCTCCAAACATACCAACATCCAAATCATAGGGATGTCAGAAGGAGAAGATGAAGAGCAAGAAATTGAAAACTTACTGGAAAAAAACAATGAAAGAAAACTTCCCTAATTTGGCTAAGGAAATACACCTACAAGTCCAGGAAGCACAGAGAGTGCCAAACAAGTTGGACCCAAAGAGGGCAACTGCAAAACACATCATAATTAAAATGCCAAAGGTTAAAAATAAAGAGAGAATCTTAAAAGCAGCAAGAGAAAAGAGACAGTTACCTACAAAGGAGTTCTCATAAGACTGTCAGCTGATTTCTCAAGAGAAACCTTGCAGACAAGAAGGGACTGGCAAGAAGTATTCAAAGTTATGAAAAGCAGGGACCTACAACCTAGACTACTCTATCCAGCAAAGTTATCATTTAGAATGGAAGGGCAGATAAAGTGCTTCCCAGAAAAAGGTAAAGCTAATGGAGTTCATCATCATCAAGCCATTAATACAAGAAATTTTAAAGAGAATGACTTAAGAAAAAGATCAACACTACGAACATTGAAATGACAACACATTCACAACTATCAACAACTATATCTAAAAAAACAAACTAAGCAAACAGCCAGCACAGGAATGGAATCATAGATATGGAGAACATTCAGAGGGTTATCAGCTGGGGTGGGGAATGGGGAGCATGGGGAAAAAGGTGCAGGGAATAGGAAGCATAATTGGGTGGCACAAAACAGACAGGCAGGTGTTAAGAATGGTATAGGAAATGGAGAAGCCAAAGAACTTACATGCATGACCCATGGACATGAACTGAAGAGGGTATTTTTTTGGAGGGAATGGGAGTACTGGGCAGAGGGGAGCAAAACGGGGAGGGGGAGAAATTGGGACAACTGTAATAGCATACTCAGTAAAATATATTTAAAAATAATCTTACACTTGAATGTAAAATGGTGTATGCAAACCATCTTCATTTTGACTAAAATATTTGAGATATACCTAGTAATAGCCCCCTATCTCAATCTCTTTGGACTTCTGTAACAACTTACCATAAACTGGGTGACTTAAACAACAGAAATTTATTTCTTACAGTTTTGAAGCCTAGATATCCAAGATCAAGGTGCCAGCAGGCTCTGTTCGTACTCAGAGCTTGCTTCCTGGATTGTAGACAGCCACCTTCCCTGTGTGTACTCACATGGCCTTTCCTCAGTCCATGAGCATGGAGAAAGGGAGCCCTCTGTCTTCCCTTAGAAGGGCAGTGATCTCCTCATCTAAACCCAATCATCTTCCAAGGGCCCCTCCTCCAAGTACCATCACATCTGGGGTTAGGGCTTCAATATAGGAATTTTGGGGACACACATTCAGCCCGTAACATCTGCCTTTATCAATTCATTGGGTTTTACTCTACACAGAAATTTACTTAGTGGAGTGAGGGTCTTTTTCAGATCTCAGGTGGAGGAAGGTACAGGCTAATCTCCTTTACTACCCTCTTTTCCTGATACGTTAACATTATAGCCTTGTATCCATTCAGTCTTTAAACATTTATGACACATTTGGTTGCCAGGCAGTGAGTTAGTTTCTAGGAATGCAGAGATTTTTCTGACAGGACCAATGCCCTCAGATAGCTTGTGGTTAAAGAAAAAAAGCCTCCCACGGAGCTCTGTTAGGAGTTAATATAGGGCACAGTGGGGACTCAGCAAAAGGAGTGGTTCATTCTGCCTGAAGACATGAGGGAAGGGATCCTATCAGAGGAGCGTGGGAGCAGTGGTGGGTTGGTCTTCAGAAGTCAAGCACTGAGGACAGGGGCATTCAGCCGAGTTGGCAGTAGAGACAGATTTATGTAGCTCCAAAGTGAACTGGTGTGTGTGGGAAAGCAAATACATACTTGAGCTGACTGGAACATGCATGCCAGGTGAGGGCTCCACTGGAGATGGAGCCAGTTATGTAAGCTGGTACCATATCTGAGGGAGCCTGTCCTTTGTGCAGGAGTCTGGACCAGAACCATCAACAGGTATTAAGCTTGAGAATGACTCTTGTTTTTGCTTTTTGGAAAGAATACTGTAGCAAAGTATAAAGAACAAACTCAGAAATTCATATCACATTTTATTTCTGGACCTTGGCAGTTGGGACATTTATTTCCGTGGGTTTCAACTGTTATCAAACATCTTTTGAGGATCACTGTGACTCAAGTCTAGGAGTGCATTTATGAGAAAGTAGGAGAGGTATGAATTCCTTTTGTCATCAGCTCTGCTTGGCTTTAAACCTTGACCTGGAGAAGATTGAGATCACCAGCCATTCTATCCTGGGGCACTTACACCTGGAAAAGATCACTGGTAGAACTGCACTGAAAGCTGCCCTCAGATTCTACTGTTTTGAACTCCCACTGTCAAGCGATATTCCTCAGATTAGAAAATACAGTGTGAGCCCAAGAAACGTAGCATGTGTTTTTCTGTTGTTTCTCTTTCTTTTTTTAATATTCATCTGGTTTTTATTTCTTTTTTCATTTTTTAAATATATTTTATTGATCATGCTATTACAGTTGTCCCATTTTCCCCCCTTGGCTTCCCTCCACCCTGCTTACCCCCTCCCACCCACATTCCTTCCCTTTAGTTCATGTCCATGTGTCATAAGTTCTTTAGCTTCTACATTTCCCATACTATTCTTACCCTCCTCCTGTCTATTTTCTACCTACTGTCTATGCTACTTATTCTCTGTACCTTTTCCCCCTCTCTCTTCCTCCCACTCCCCTGTTGCTAACCCTCCATGTGATCTTCATGTCTGTGTTTCTGTTCCTGTTCTAGTTGTTTGCTTAGTTTGCTTTTCTTTTTGTTTTAGGTGTGGTTGTTAATAATTCTGAGTTTGCTGTCATTTTACTGTACATGTTTTTATCTTCTTTTTCTTAGCTAAATCCCTTTAACATTTCATATAATAA
>PVKM010025672.1:0-19790 GCA_004027735.1 Carollia perspicillata | reverse complement strand
AGAGGGACCAAGAGAAAGGCTTGCTCCTCCCCCACGCTGGCCTGGTAGCAGCAGTGGACACCTGGAAGTGACCGGGGATTTCTGTGCTGTGGCAGTCTTCACCCTGTCTGTGGACCTGCAGCCACTGGAGACGTTTGGCTTGACAGAAAGCGTGGCTTCGTAAGTCCTCAGAGAGCAGGATTTCTCTGAAATCCATGAGAACTCCAGGGCTATAGGGTGGGGCCCAGCGGGCTCATCTGAGGTGCAGTCACCTCCTGGGAGACCCTGCCTGACAGCCATTGTGCACCCTGAATGGGGCTGCTCAGCACCCTGTCTCGCACAAGCACCTGTTTCTGGGTCCAGTGGGAACAGGTGTGGAAGCCAGCTCTCCAGTCTTACCTCCAGCCCAGAAGCTGACAGCTAGCTGTCAACTTGAATCAGCCCAGATAAGGGTTCATACTGAATGATCCCTTCCCTTGTTAGAAGGGAACCATTCACGTTTATAGGATATCCAATTATAGGGTGAGTAAGTATCATTGTTCAGTTCACAATAATTTCTAATTTCCACTGTGATTTCTTCTTTGTTCTTTGACCTATGAGCTATGTAGAAATACTCCTTAATTTCCAAATGTTTGTGGATTTTCTAGGTATAAAATTATTTTACTTTTATTTATTTTTGGTTAGAGAATGTGTTTTGTATGATTACAATCTTTTAAACCAGGGTCACCCTCTTCCCACCTCACCCCAGTCCTGACTCTCTGGCTTCCCTTCCAGATGAGCCCTTGAATCTGAAGCAGATCCAGCTTCTGACCCATCTGCCATCGTGTCCTCAGAAGTGCTGCCACCACTGAGCTGAAAGGAGTGGCCATCTCAGTGAAGCTAAGCTCACCACCCTCCTGCCGGTGTGAGGCCTGGCCTGGGTCTCGGCCCCTGTGGCCCTTGTGGTCAAGCATCCTTGACAGCAAGCGCCTAATCTTTCCTGTATCCACAATTCTCATTTTTGGGGAGCTGCACCGTGCCCCATGTGGACCTGAGCCTGCAGTCTGGCTCACTCTTCACCTGTGCCCTTGGCACGCCCGCAGCAGAGCGGGGTCCCAGTGCACCAGGCGGGAAGAGCAGGGGATCGCCCCTGGCGAAGTGGAGCCTGACCCTCCCTCTAAACCACTGGGATCTGCTTCTTGTTTTGTTTAAAATAGAGTTGGTGGAGTGGCCGTTTTTTATGAGGAATCTACCCCAGCCTTGTTGGGGTGGCTCAGTTGGTTAGAATATCGCCCTGATACACCAAGGCTGTGGGTTCGATACCTGGTATGAGAGGCGACCAACAAATGAATCAATAGTGGAACAACAGGTTGCGGTTTCTCTCCCTTCCTCCCTCTCTCTAAAGTCAATTTAAAGAAATTGAAAAGGAAACCCACCCCACCTGTGAGCTACACCTCCGTGCTCGTGCAGCTGCGTCTTGCCCAGGAGATCGGTGGGAACTAAACCCACCACTGGGAGCCCTGGCCCAGGCTCGTCCCCGTGGGGCCCCATCCACTGTAGGTTGGTTTGTAGAAAATGCAGCAGCAGGGCCTGGCTGAGTCCACTCTGAATCCCACACCAGGATGAGACCCATGTGCAGGGAATTGTGGGAGGCGGTGGGCGGTGCAACGTAGCCTTTGAGGCTGGCCTGCGGGTTTGAACCGTGAGAATGCGGGAGGGCGGGGCTGTGCAGAGGGCACCGTGCACATCAGCACAGCCTCAGGAAAGCTTCAGACAGGCTGGCGGGGACAGTCCTGGTGCCCTTGGAATAGGCCCACGCTTGCAAACCTCAGCCATCACTGCAGAGAGCTTGGTGGCTTCCCTGGTGGTGTGACCCAAACCTACATTCCTAAATGAATTCCAAATTCCCCACATGTCTGAGTGTCTCCCTCTCCCTGTTGTACAATTGCTGGTGCCTTTTGGGAAGGTGTCTGGGGATCTCACAGGGCCTGTGCGTCCCAGGGTCTCTCCTTCCAGGGACCTGCCCACCTCTTCCATTAGCATGTGTGGACGTGAAAATTGGCTCAGGTTCAGGGACGAGGCCAGGGCTTGTGACTTGTGACATGGATGGCCTCCAGCCTGGTGCTCCCAGAGCTGCTCCCTGCCAACCTTACTGGGTGTCCCCACCCCCCCCCTCATTTCTCTCCTGCTGCGCTGTTTCCAGATGCTCCAGCCCCTGTGTCCACTCTGATTACAGCTCATGTGGACGCAGCACCGGGCTTCGGATTGGAGCTCTTCCCAGATGTCTGTCTTAAAGCTTTCCTTCACTTGCTTCCCTCCCTGCCGCTGAGGGTCGAAATTCTCCACCCAGCGAATACCAGATGCTGCACACTAGCTGAGCTCAGGGCTCAGATGTTTTCTGGGAATCTCATAATCCCATAGCCAAACTGGACTAAAAAGTAGAGTATCCAGAGTTTTCCCATCAGAAACACCCATGTTGCCTTATGGTCCCAGAGATGAGACTGTGCTGGACACAGGAGCTACCAGCAACAGTGAGCGGTTTTCAGTGATTCTGAGGCGATTTAGAAAGGAGCACCTGGCACGCTGGGTGGTCACAAACAAGAGGACTCTGCCCGACGTGAAGGGGTCAGTGTCATGGAATGACTGCCTTCGGTGCAGAGGAGACTCCAGGGGACACAGGCCTGTTTCCCTGCTGCCACCCTGGATGTTCAGCCTTCAGTGAGTCCCTTTGGGGCTGGTGGAGAAACAGGCCTCCCCATCTTCTCTCGTCTCTAGCTTGAGTCTCAGGACATGAGTGCCAATCAATCCCACCCACTGTTCCTGCCCCAAGCGAGAATTCTGAATGGCGGTGGGCCTTTGGCAGAGGGAGCCAGGAAGGGTTTAACGAGCCCACCGCGTCCACCAGCGCCTCTGGGACTGAGAGCACGTCACCTTCCCTCTCAGCATGCTGCGTCTTCTGGACCAGCAGTCCCGAGAGGGCCCGACAGCAAAAGGCACCCCACGGATCTCAACACGGTACTGTTCTGGGTTTCAAGCACTGCAGACGAACCTCCAACCTCACCCGTCCCAGACCTCCCCGGTGGCCCCTGCACCTGAGACCCAAATTTCACTTGGCCCACAGGCGGATGTGCCTGAGTACTACTGTGGAGGGCGTGTGGTCTGTCACAAGCACATGCATGCACTTCACCTTCCAGCCCTGTGTGACAGCACCCACTTGTCCAGGCCGCCGTCCACCAGGGGCCCCAGCAGGACATAGTCATCACAGTCACTGACCCTGCTGCTGGAGTCATAGCCCAGTTCCATGTATCCCTCTTTCAGCCGATTCTCATCTCTCAGGTCGGAGCCAGTCTGCACTGGAGCTTGGGACACGTGGGCAGGTGTGTCCAGAACCACTGTCAGGTGGATGCCAGCCTCCACCGACTTGGCATAAGAGAAGTTTTCATCCAGGCTGTAGGCGCTTGAGGGAACAGAGCTGTTGGCAGCCTCCAGGCTGGTGTGGACGGAGGCAGCTGGGTTGCTGGGGGAGATGACGTCGTTGTCCTCAAAGTAGGAGGAGCCGTCTGAGTGCTGGAAGAGGGAGGGCAGGAGCTGGACTGGTGTGCTCTGCATGAAGCCGGCCATCTGGGTCACAAATCCGGGGCACAGTCCACATCATCTTTGACCATCAGGAAATAGAGTGCTGGGTGGCAAAGTTCATGAGGAAGGCATAGCCCCTGTTCTGCCTGGAGTGGAAGGCTACGTGGGCAGGAGGATCACCAACCGTTTTCTTCAGGTCCTTCGAGGGCAGGCTGCTGGCAAGTGGAGTGGTGATCACTACAAGCTCTCTGGCCTGGACGCGGGGTTTGAACAGGGCCAAGAGGTTGCGGGTCATCTGAGCAAGCCACCCGGAGCCCTTGGGGTCGGGGCCTGCCACATGGAGCAAAATGGTGAAGTGTTTCCGCTCCGATGCGGAGGGGGCAGAGAAGAGGGACCGCGGGGTGCCCACAAGGTTGCTCCCCTGGGGAGGGGGCACTGCAGAGATGCCTATGGTCAGCAGTTCTAGGGGTGGGAGAAAAGAGGGTGTTTGTCCGCTTACAGAAGTGAGAAGAACAGCTGCTGTGGGTGAGGCTGTGATCCTCTCAGATCTTTCCGTAAGCCAACTTAGTGAGTTCCCGTGGTCACTTTATATCTCTCCCCCAGGCCTAAGTATGGGCTATGTTAGGGTTAGTATCTGGTCACAAGTTGTTTTTAAAAAAACCGCTACCTTTCAGCAACTATTGTGGGAGAAAGAAATAAAGATGATAAGCTAAAAAAAATGGCATTTATGCCTCTTCCCTCCTAAAATCCCACTGAAGAACCAGAAAGGATGCCATCAGAGAACCAAAATATCTGCAGAATTCCTGGAAGACAGTGGAAGTGCACGCGAGAAGTCTAAGCAGCAGAACTCACAGTTCAGCAGACACAGAGCACAAACGCGCAGGTGCGTCTTCTTACGAAAAGCCTCGGAGGAGCTCTGAGCGCCGCCGAAAGAGAGGCGCCTGATGCGCACCCTGGGATGGTCGCCTGGACGGTCCGTCAAAGGACCGCTTCCAAGACCACCAGACCGATGGCCCCCCCGGGGCTGGCTGTGGCCACACCCACTGCAGGTGGACATGCAGGTGGACATGCAGGTGGGGCTGCTGTCAGAGTGAAGCGGAAGGTCTTCCCGGGGCGAGTCCTGGGGCCACAGGAGCCCCAGGGTGGAGGCAGGAGCTTGAGGCAGCAGCGGGGAAGGTGGGGGCACATCAGGTGCGGCATCTGCCTCGAGGACAGAGCCCAGCACCGGCCCCCTGAACATGACGTTGGGATGCACACAGGTGTCTGTATAAACTCATGGATTTCAAGTTTCAGACCACTGAGAGTTCATCCTACGGATGCTCAGATTGTTCTATATTTGGCAAATGGCCTTTTGAAGTTAGATCTTCAGCGTTTTTGAAATGACTCGTTATTTTAAAAAGCTTCCTCACTCTACTATCATTTCCTGTCTTGGACCCCAAGTCTGCCTTTTTTCCAAGGAACCTGGTTCTTTCTGATGGAAAACAGTATTTGTTTAACAAACATTCATTGCTGGTGGGTCATTTCCAGGCTAGCAGACAGACCTAAAACGTTTTTTAAAAGACGAAACACATCCCGAGTTTACACAGCTACTTCGCAATGCCCTGAATTAAAGCGCAGCCAGCTTTGCACCGTGCAGCACTGCAGCCATGAGGGTTAGGAGGTGGGATTAGCGCTCATTTCAAGAGATGCATTTGAACTCAAAGAAAAACGAGTTTTTCCTTATTCAGGGTCAGTATATTATTGTTGTTTTTATTGATTTGAGAAATAGAGACATCGATGTGTTGTCCCACCTATTTATGCATCATCCTGTATGTGCCCGGACCAGGGATCGAACCCCCAGCCCTGGCGTATCGGGATGACACTCTAACCACCTGAGCTGCGTGGCCAGGACAGAGTTCTTGTATTGTTAAGGCCAACACACTTCAGCCCCCTTCAACTTAACTGTATTTTATTGAAAAGTTTATTCTGTCTTATGGTTTATTTTTTCTTATCAAATATCGTCACAATGTATGGGGATCAAATGCGAGTCAGAGTTGGACCTCGGGAGGGCATGCAGTGCCAACGGGAAGCCTGCTGAGCAGGGAGAACCAGTGTCCTGACTGAGCTGCAGGTTGAAGGCCACACGTCAGCACAGACCTCAGCCACAGATGCCGGTGCGGTCCCCACCTGGAAGAGGACGCTGCGGCGGGGCGGTGAGGGCCACAGACAGATCGCGCTGGAGTGCGGTTCCGAGACCAACCAGCGGACAGGTGGCTCTGATGCTGGGTCACCGGGCAGTCCGGACAAGGACAGAGCTCTGGGGTGCATTGGCACTTAGGTGTTGGAGAGAGGAGATAAAACTGGCAAAAGACACTGGGGATCTACCTGTGAGGTGGGAGGCAAACCAGAAGAGTTTGGGACCCTGGAAGCCACTGGGGAGCGTTGGCAAGTGCGTGTATCAGATGCTGTCACGGTCCCTGCCCCCACCTACCTGACCTGCCCCTTCTTGGGCTAGACCCTTGTGCACACTTACTTTTTTTGCCTGGAGGGGCTCCAGTCAAGATTCGGGAGTTCACATTTTTGAGTGGTTCTGAGTTTTTCTGCATGTCTTTCAAGGTTTCCAGGTGGTGCGTTCTACCAGGGTCGAGCTGCATCCCGGTTCTCTGCCAAGCTGCCAGCTGCTTTTCCTCCTGAGAAAAGAGTAGGTTTCGGCTCTGAATCATGCTCCTTGGGGATAAGGGCCGAGCGGGTTCCCTTTGCACCACGTAATAAAACATCTCCAGGATCCACGGCAGGTTGCTCAGGGCGCAGTTCATGTTCTTCCTCACCTTCTGGAAGAGTTCTGCCCTGGGGGTTCTCATGTAGGTTATGGGTTTGGGGTGAAGGGACTGGGGCTTCTCTAGCTCTCTAGGGTTACATTTAGGGAATGAGGTGCTATCAGTCCCGGCCGGTCCCTGCCCCCTGCCCTCCAGTCATCTCTGCCTAGTCTGATGAGTCACTTATTCCCAGGAAGGACAAACGTGAGAGAGGAGGCAAGGGGATGCTTATCAACCCTTCCCATTGGTGGCACTTCGCCCTCCAAATTCATTGACCACTCTCCTTTTCCTTCCTTGCCTTTTCTGGGTTCTGGTGGAATTTTCTCGACCACCTCCAATTTTTCTTGGCTTGGAGAAATGACAACTTTGCTGAGGTTCAGGATCCTGTGGTGTGAAATGGGGATAAAATGGGTAACTTTAAAACCACAGGAAATGTGTCATTTCTTCACAGCCCTGAATTCTCTCTTCCAGAGTGCCACATCCCTTATTGTCCCGTTGAAGAAGAATACATTGAGTCCTCAGGCTTTATTATCTTTCTTCTTTGACTGTCTACAGTGCTAGTGAAAATTTCTTAAATTTACTGATTTTTTTAGGGGGAAAGAGGAACAGAGAGCAGGAGGGAGAGGGAGAGGGAGAGAAAGCGGGGAGCGGGGAGTGGCAGAGATCTGTAGTTCCATTCACTGATGCATTGATTCGTTGCTTCTTGTATGTGCCCTGACCTGGGTCAAATCCACAACCTTGGTGCACTGGAAAGACACTCTAACTGAGCTGCCCAGCCAGGGCTGTTAGGGACAACTTCGCACGAACGGACACCTAGCCGACATCTCCTTTCTTTCTGTCCAGGGAGTTCAACTTTGCCCACCCCAGTCCCTGGCACTCACCACGGAAAGGAAACTCGAAGGGTCGACGGGGTTTTCTGTGACAAAGAAGAAGACTGAGAGCACTGCTGCTGCCGTGACAACAAGCACCTACAGGGACTCTTCCATGGTGCCAGCTGGGAGTGCGTGCAGCTGCCGCTCAGTCTGTGGCCTCAGGTGCACACTCAGACAGCTGTACGTCCACACAGCTGTTGAGAAGGGTTTTCATAGGGCAGTTTTTAAAAAAAGACTGTACATATTTTTAGAAAGAGGGGAAGGGTAGGAGGAAGAGGGCAAAAAACATTGATGTGAGAGAAACGCTGGTTGGTTGCCTCTGGTACACACCCTGACCATGGACTGAACCAGCAGCTGAAGCATGTGCCCCAACCAGGGATCAAACCGGCAACTTTCTGCTTTGCGGGACAACACCTAATCCACTGCACCTCGCCAGTCAGGGCTAGGGGTCACTCTTGACATCGTACGTTCCAGGAGTTTGGACAAGACATGCTATCTGTCATTATAATACATATATTTTCACTGCCCTAAATATCCCCTGAGCTCTGCCTATTCATTCTCCCACCTCAACCCCTGATCTTTTTACCACCTCTATAGTTTTTTCTTTTCCACAAAGTCATCTAGTGGGAATTGCACAGTATGTAGCTTTTTTATATTGTCTTCTTTTACTTAGTAATGTGCTTGTAAGGTACCACCGAGTCTTCTTGTGGCTTGACAGGTTATTTCTTTTTAGTGCTGAATAATACTCTGTTATATGAATGTGCCACAGTTCACTTATCTATTCTGTTGATGGACATCTTGGTTTCTTCCTGGTTTTGGCAATTCTGAGTGAAGCTACTATAAATGCTTGTAGGCAGGTCTGGTAACATGTTTTCAACTTCTTTTCTGTTGACGATCTTCCTGAGGATCCCTTGTGTGTGAGGACTCCTCTCTCTCCCAGCTTTCAAGGTTCTGTCTTTTGAAAGTTTGATGATAACGTGTTGTAGTGTGGGTCTTTTTGAGTTCGTTCTGCTTGGAGTTCATTGAGCTTCTTGGAAGTTTATATTCGTCAAATTTGGGAAGATTTCAGCCCTTATTTCTTCAAACATCTCTGCCTCTCTCTCTCTCCTTTCCTCCTGGGATTCCCATGATGGATGTGCTGGCCGCCCTCTGCTTCAGCTGTGACACCTGTCTTCTTCTGCTGTCAGACATTGGCTCCCCGGTTCACAGGTCTTCAGTTTTGGACTGGACACAGCACCAGCAGCTTTCCTGGGCCTCCAGCTTACAGACAGAAAACCATGGGATTTCTCATCCTCCATAATTTGGTGCACCAATCCCTCACAATAAGTCTGTTTCCTATATATTATTGGCGTTCTCCAGAGAAGCCAACACAGGCACTTATTAAGGATCTGTGAATGGGATCAAGTCAGATGCAGGAGAACCATCTCCCTTTCTGATGCGACATTCCATCCCCCTGGGGCTTCTGAGGAGGCAGCAAGGAAATACATCTATAAATATATAAAAGTTTTCACCATGACACTGAAAGTCCTCACTGTGACTGGAGCTGTAGTTCCATCTGAGATTGTTCTTTTCTGTGTACACAGGAACTGAACTCCACACATTCTGAGTGTTCAGGACTTTCCCCAGAGTCAAGAAGACAAGTGTGGGAGGCGGGGTAGTGCTGAGAAGGAGCCAGAATACGCATCCTCCGACGCAAGAGGAAGCTGGCCCTGGCTCAGATGACACCACCCTGACAACCGTTGTTCTCCCCACCATGCCCACTTCACACCAAGCACCACCGCCTTGCTGAGGGTCCCCAGGAAGTGGTGAGGAGGTCCTGGTGGCAGCTCTCTGGGTTTCTGACCTAGATCCCACAGTGTGGGCTGTGACTGGGCCACATTTTTCTCCAAATAAAAAAGTTTTATTGGTGACCTGGCTGGTGTGGCTCAGTGGATTGAGCGCGGGCTGCAAACCAAAGGATCACTGGTCTGATTCCCAGTCAGGGCACATGCCTGGGTTGCAGGGCAGGTCCCCAACGGGGGACACATGAGAGGCAACCATACATTGATGTTTCTCTCCCTCTCTTTCTCCCTCCCTCCCCCCTTTCTAAAAATGAATAATTAAAAAAAAAACCTGTTTATTGGTATTTTTCCAAGTATAAATACGACACCTCTCCGGTGGAAAACACTGGGTCAATGACAACAGAGCTACCAAGTGTGGCAATCTGAGAACAGGTAAGCCTTATCTCTGCAAACTGACCGCTATCAATTTCCTTGGACAACTCCCAGTTCCCGCTTATCCCAGTCACGCCTTTCCCTCAAACTCTTCCTCCTCTTCATCTTGTCCTAAGTCTGCCTTTCCAACCCCCACCTCCCTTCCTGCACTCTTGGACTGCTCTGAATGAGGTACACATTTAGCTACTAAGGAAAACCAAGTGAGATGGATGGGTTCTGTGAAGGAAGCCACAGGAGCTGAGCAGGCCTGTGAGGACTGGACCCTGCGGACACGCAGCTCTGACCCCCGCGGCGTGGATTCCGGGCCGGAGACAGCAAACCCCTTACGGGGCGGAACGACCTGCGGGGCCGCCCCAGCACCATCTACCCTCGCGCAATCCGGTCGCCGGCGGGCGCTGGGCGCTCGATGATGACGCACGCCTACGCCTGGCGGGGACTGGCGGCGGAAGAGGGACGTAGTCGCCGACGCGACGCGGGTCCGGCCGCCTGAGTCCTCGCGAGAGGGGCGGGCTGCGGGGCGGGATGGCCACGGAGCCGGACGGAGTTGGCCCGCGGCTGCTGGAGCCGGCCCTGGTGCCCGCGACATGGCCCGGGGTCCCGGCCCGCTAGGCCGGCCTCGCCCCGACACGGCCGCCATGCCCAAGCGAGGGAAGCGGCTCAAGTTCCGGGCCCACGACGCCTGCTCCGGACGAGGTAGGCGCGCGGCCGGGGCGCTGGGGGGCTGCGGCGGCGGTCGGGCCTGGGGGCGCAGGGGCCTGGCGGGGCGCCGCGGGCGGGAGGCCGCGTCTCTGAGGGTTGCCGCTCGTTTCAGTGACCGTGGCGGACTACGCCAACTCGGACCCTGCCGTCGTGCGGTCTGGGCGGGTCAAGAAGGCCGTCGCCAACGCCATTCAGCAGGAAGGTAGGCTCCTGACGAGCCTGGACAGGGCCGCGGAGGCTGAGCCTGGGGCCCTGTCCCGTGCCGTACCTGCCGTTTTTCGGGCACCGTCCGCGAACGCGTTTGCCCTCTCCGCGGTCGCACAGTGGGTTCCGGGGAGGGTGCGGGGTAGCCTGGAGCGCCAGCATTTTGCGCAGCAGGAGTGTCTGCTTTTGCGTGCACCGTGGTGTCCACTACCTGCTCTTGGCTTTCAGTCTTTCCCTGCCGTTCCCGCGTGCTCTGCCCTTTGCTATTCGCGTAAGAGCCTTGAAGCATTCTTCTTCTCCCACGCTTCTCTTGCTTGCAGGCTTTTTACTCACGTATCCCTGAGACTTGTGTTTCTAGGACACCCATTATCTGCAGCCCAGAAACGTGGTTAAATTGGGTTCAGTGCCTCTCAAACGCTGGTCCTCAGAATCGACGCAGACGACCGCAGCTTCCTCCTTTCGCGGCGTTCGTAGTGGGGGAATAATGGGTTCCCTTCCTCTTCAGGTTAGGGTCAGCGCTTTGCAGGAGTTGGTTTGCCCCTGCCTTCCCAGTTTTTTTGTATTTAAAATGCTCAGTTTTCTCTCTTTGTAGAGAAAACTAAAGCTTTCTCAGCTTTCTTCAGAAGACTCTCATGCTGCTTTTTGTTGCTGCTGCTTTTTTTTCCTCTTCATTTTTTCCCCTCATGGATGCTGATATCCTGTCTGTGCCCTTTGTATTTCTGGATGGGACTTTGCCTTCTCACTCTTCTCTTATTTCCTTCTAGTGAAATCTCTTTGTGGCTTGGAAGCCTCCCAGGTTCCTGTGGTGGAAGCTCTTTCTGGGGCCGGTGAGCCCTGTGACATCACCGACAGCAGTGATGAGATGGACACCCCAGAGGAGAGCATCCAGGAGAGGACCGTCTCCAGAAAAAAGAAATCCAAGAGGCACAGAGGTGCAGGGCTTGTTCTCTGCTGGTTGACTAGTCCTGTGTGTGGTGACAACCGGAAGCTGTCACTTTTTCCATAGCCCCAGAGGGGAGAGGAGTGGGGAATCCGAGTTTGGATCTCAGTAGTGGGACAGGGTTGAATGTACTACGAAGCTTTTCTGTGCTAATTTCATTTCCTACAGTGTGAAATTTCTTAATAGTTGTGTTTAAAGTGCAGGTCTTCAGTAATCACTGCATTTGGATCCTAAAGACAAAATTTTTAATAGCCCCCTGCTTTGTAGAAGTTCTGACAGGTCGTCTCAGTGGAGGGGATTCTGGCAGTCACTTGCCTTCTCTTGCAGGGAGAGATTTCGAGGGGGGGGGGTGAGCTGGGGCCCACGCGTAGTAGACCGAGCCTGAACGATGGCGAGACAGGATAGGACCCAGGAGGAGGCTGTTTCAGAGGCGTCTGTCTCTGACGTGAAGAGCCAGCACAAGAGCCTGACTGAGTCACAGAACCGCAGGGAGTAGTCAGCAGGAAAGCAGGGGCAGCTTTGAGCGGGCGGCACCGGGGACTTTTGACCGGGAGAGAGAAGGAAGAAAGCAGATTTTTGCTCAGTTATTTGACGAGGTCTGAGTTACGGATTAGAGATAGGATCAGCCCAGATTCGGGTGTCTGTCTGTGGAGTGTGAGTTTTTACTCGGACCTGTGATGTCTAGTGAACCTCAGAGTCAAGAGAGTTAACGTTGATGAGGTCTGATGGAGGAGGTGGGATGCATTAAAGCAGTGTCTGCGAACACTGAACGCATGTGGCTAAGATCGTGGGTCAGACTGGCAGTGCAATCAGGAAGAACCAGAAGACGAGAGATATGTTTGCAGGAGGCTATTGAGTGATGAGGAGAACACCGTAACTTACCTGGTTTTTAATTCAGTTTGCACTTTAAGGTTTTCCTCATAGCATCTTAAAACTGGTTTTGTTTTTCAATGACGAAACTGAAGAACATGTTTGGGGGGGTGGGGACACTGAGGAAGATCAAGTGCAAAGCTGGACTCTGGAGCCAGAAAGCCTGGCTGGCGAGGGTGTGCTTTCTTGTTAGGGAAGCGGGCACAGTGATATTTCCCCTACTTCTGTTGAAAATTTACTCAAATGGAATGGTTTAATGTATGCAAAGGTGTTTTGTAAACTTCAAAATAGTGCATAAGTAATTGTTAAATCAAGGCTTTGAAAAACAAGACCCATTTCAGGAACAAGTATAAAGGGCACATGGACAAAAACTAGGGGGTTGTGGAAATGGGAGGGAGGTGGGGAGGCCTCGGGGGTGGGCTGGGATGGGAGTAAAAGACAGAAAACTATACTTGAACACAATTAAAATTTAAAAAAAAACCCTAAAAACCCACAAGACCCATTCACTTGGGCAACAGGAAGCAAAAGTGTCCAGCAGCTTGAGTAAGCAGGGAATGATGAGTTTGAGAGGCTGCCATGGGCCTATTCAAAACCTTACTCTCAGCTGCCAAGTCTGGGAGACCTGCTGTGATTGGGGATCTTTAGATCCGTGTGTGATCGGTCAGACACTGTAGCGCCTTTTTCTGTTTCAGAAGACCTGGACGGGGCTGGAGGAGAAGAGTACCCCATGGATATTTGGCTGCTGCTGGCCTCCTATATCCGTCCTGAGGACATTGTGAATTTCTCCCTGATTTGTAAGAATGCCTGGACTGTCACTTGCACTGCCGCCTTTTGGACCAGGTTGTACCGAAGGTGCGGCCACAGGGAGCTCACTGTTGTCTGTGTAGCTGATTTCATGCTGTTTGTGGTGTGGACCTGCTCCCAGGATGGAGACCTTTGCACTTTCTCTACTCCATGCCAGGTGTGAGCCTGGCTTTGGACTGCTTGAGCCCTCTCTAACTTAAAATCGATAGTATTAGTTCATCCAGGTAACTGTCTTCCCTGTGGTTGTCCGCTCCCCTCTTCCAGTGTCTATTTGCAGCAAAAAGTCTTGCTTCAGGTTTCAGAAGCATTGTCTTTGACTTTTTCTCAGGGGGTTATCCCAGCTACAGTTTTCAAAAGCTGCAGGTGCCTGTCTCTTGGCCTCTCCAGCTGGATTAGTTCCTTAGGTTTGCTAGTCATCTTGAAGTCCTGTGTGGCTTTCACATACACGCGGCCCCGCATGCAGTCATACACGTAGTCGTACTGGTGGGGAGAGGGCTGCAGAAGCGTCGCGAAGGTGCAAACGGTCGGTGGTAAGGGGGCAGGAAGGGAGCAGAGACCTTGCTGAGATGCGTGCCAGGAGAACCTCGTGGCCCTTCCCCAGGGCACAGCCTGAAGTGTGTCTGTCAGGGCGAAGACTTGCGCTGCTTTAGAGTGAGATGCTGAGGATCACAAACTTGGAAAAGGACAGAGAAGTATAGGCCTGTGAGGTCTGTGTGCACTGGGTCTCACGTGGCGAAGAAGCAAGCGTAGCTGAGAAGTGCGGGAGCTGGCGGTTTGCCTGTGAGTGAGCCCTGGGGGCAAGCTGACCGCTGGCCGGTGACACCGTGCAGAGGTGAGGAGTCATAGGAGTCTGACCTAGAGCCGGAGAGACAGGTCACACGGTGGTGGGAGTCATGTGTCGTGTTTCAGGCACTACACGCTGGATGCCTCCCTGCCTCTGCGCCTGCGACCAGAGTCCATGGAGAAGCTGCGCTGCCTCCGAGCGTGTGTGATCCGGTCTCTGTACCACATGTATGAGCCCTTCGCTGCCCGAGTCTCCAGAAACCCAGCCATTCCAGAGAGCACGCCTAGCACCTTAAAGAATTCCAAAGTAAGTGAGTGTCCGTGTTGGGTCCTGTGTGGTGGGCCTGTCCTCGCAGCTTGCCTCCGGCTTCTGTGGTGGGGAGGGCTCGGGCTGCAGGGCCGAGGCTTCCAGGGGACTAATGTCCACTCTCCAAGACGTCCCTGCTGTGCCAGCCTGGTTCCCTTGTGCTTTTAGCCATGTTCCTTACCCTCTTTGTTGTAACTTGTTTTTGTGCATTGTGCATTGTGTGGGGTTAGGTGGCTGGGATGGTTTGATCTAGGAAAGACACAACTCGAATGGTAGGTCTGAACTGCAGTTCTTGAGAAGTGCTTTGCGTCCCGATGCAGAGATGCACTGTGAGTAGCTCGCTGGGTCTCTCTCTCTCTCTGTTACGATCTCGACATCTGGGATCCCCTTCCTTGTTGGCCTCCTTCGAGGTCCCGGTGCAGACCTTGCTCCCTTGGCATTGGCTGTGTGCCCACTGCTGCCAGGCCCCGTGGTGGGAGGTTTAAAAGACCAGGAGGTACTCCCAGTCAGGGCTTCAGCGCTCTAAACCCTTCTGTGTCCAGGCTACTTCTTGTGCTTTGGAATTTCCCCAGCACTTTTCATTCACACAGCGTGTTCACGTTGCTGGCATTCTGATCTGCACACAGGTCTGTTAGCCTGTAGTCCGTTTTCTTTCTTTTTGCTCCCTAATGAAACCCTTAGTGAACGCACCTTTGCCCAGCTGGGCTAGCGTAGCAGGTAGGGTGATTTGGGCAAGTTGATGTCTCATTCCCGTGTCCCCCACCCCCTGCACCTGAACTAATATTGTCTAAATTTTGTGTCTCTTGAGTCTGTGGATAATTTTTGTTACTCTCTGTGCACACAAAATCGGGTGTTCTGTAGCACTTCCTTTTCTTTTGTGTTTTATTTTTATGCTTTGAATATCACAGAGACTCTTCACCCCTAGTGTAGCCCTAGTGTGAGAGTATTTGACCTGATGCCTGCTGACCAGAGGGTACTGCTGATTTCTAGGTCGTTTGCCCAGGTTCCTCCCAGGGTTGCAAATTCAGGTGGTCAGGGCCGTGGGCTGAGCTCAGTGTAACGTCACGCCAGCTGGTGGGTGCAGGGCAGGGGTAGAATTTCACCCGGCAGCTGCTTCTCCTTGTCACGTGAGTGGGCAGCGTGTCATGTCCCGTTCACAGTCTCCACCCCTGAGACAATGGCAGTGTCAGACTGACTGACGAGGAGGGCACCTCCTCGAGCTGACCTGCCGGGGCGGGTCGGTTGCTGGCAGCAGAGTAGTGTCAGGCAAGCTCGTGCTGACACATCGTAGCGGCTCCAGTGCCCGGTCCTAAGGGACTTGTGTCTCCTCACACTTAACACCAGGCAGTAATTTTGAAAGTGGACTCTGAAAAGCCAATGCGGAATGATAGCTATGGTTTAACCCGGGGAATGAGCCCGGGGCCACCAGGCTGCTGCTTTTGTGCCTGTTGTTAAGAGATCATTTGAGGAGGGTGTGGGACCTGCGTTGGCAGCTGTCCCGTGCGTGGCCTTTCGACTTGTACAGCCAAGTTGCATGGCATTCTGGGAGGCGTCAGCATGCCTAAAGGAGTGGCCCCATGTCCCGACTCCAGCTTTTTGTACACGACTCTCCCTCTCTCTCTTTTCAGTAGCATAGCTTGTGTGGGACACTGGAGCCGTTGTGATGGCAGCAGAAGTGTTTGCCCCTTAAAGCCGAGCCCATCATTTTTGATGGAACATCAGGACGTGCAGGGCACGTCTGAAGGGCAGGACAGCTGGCACGGCGGACGACCCACCCCTTGCCCCCTGGGAGGTACTTGACTTCTTGTGCTTAACCTTAGCTGTAGCCTGCCTTTCACCGCGGGGTGTGCTGAGCTCAGCCCAGTTCTGCAGCGTCCACACTGCTGCCCACTCCCAGAGGGCCCTGAGTGGCTTGCCCTTGCCCCTGTGTGTTTTAGGGCTGGCCATCTGCCTGCCTTTGTCACCATCTTGCCCAGTGGCTGCTTATGTTCCAGTGTAGAGGAGTGGCCTGCTGAATCACAGAATGCCCCAGTCCCTAGAGGCCGTGTTTCGTCTTTAAAGATGAGAACGGGAGGGCTGCCTTCACAGCCTCGGAGGTTGACTTACCTTGGTCCCTCTTCTCCTTGTTGAAGAGCCCTGGGACCCTCTCTCCGTGTGGTGCCAGTCAGGTCGGGGGCGGGGGCGTCTCCACTGGGGCCAGAGTGGGATCGCAGCGTTGGGACTGCGGCTGGCTTCAGAGATGGCAAACAGAAAGGTTGCTGCTGCTTATTTTTTGTTACTTTATTTTGATTTCTTCCTTTTCTGTCTTTTATTTATTTCTGGTTTATTTTATTTTTATTTTCTTACAGTGCTTACTTTTCTGGTGCAGAAAGATCGTTGGGAGCAGACAGGAGCCAATGTGGGAGTTCAACTTCAAGTTCAAAAAACAGGTATGCAACTGCATCTCCTTTGTTCTTCAGAGGCCTTGTTCTAGTACGTTCAGCTCGGTGTAGAGTTGCCTTGTTACAGCTGGATGACGTCAAAACCTGCAGTGACGCCACGAGGAGAAATCGCGAGGGGCCCGTCCTGCATGAAGGACAGCCGGGTGCAGGGGGGTGCCCTGAGTGTGTGCTGGGCCAGCGAACCCCGCTGCACGAGACGTTCCAGGGATAGCTAGATTTGACTGTGCCGTAGGTGTCATGTGACATGCATTTCTGTTAGTTTTCTTGAATACGATCAGAATATTATGGTGGTATATGTGTGTCTGTTCATGCTGAGTGAGGGTGGAGTGTCACTGTCACTTTCAAATGGCTGCGCGCTTCCCACCCCAAAGTGCGCGTGTGTGAAATGGGAGGGGAGAAGAACACACGTGACGGGGATTTGGCCATCTTCCCGACATCAGAGGGCCTCCGACGCTGCCGTACGTTTCTGCCTCTTGCTGGGTGGATGCAGTGTTGTAACCACGGCCACGCTGCTTGTCCAGAGGGCCCCCTTCTTTCAAAGGGCAGGCTCTCCTGGATCCGTGTGGGGAGCAGCATGTGCGTGAAGAGAGAGGAGAAGTCATCAGCATGGGTGTCGCGGCACCCGCTGAGCCGTGAGCTCCTCTCGGTGGCGCCTTCGAGCCCTAAACGTGCCCTCTGCGCCATGAGGTGAACCCTGTCCCCTCAGTCCCCTAGGCTAAAGAGCAAGTGCATCGGGGCGCTGCAGCCTCCTGTCCAGTACGAAGACGTCCACACCAACCCCGACCAGGACTGCTGCCTCCTGCAGGTCACCACCCTCAATTTCATCTTCATTCCCATCGTCATGGGCATGATATTCACTCTGGTAAGTGGGAACAGGATGTCCACGCAGCTCTGGCACAGACTCGGGCGGCACCCAGGTTTCAGAGAAATCTATAAACTTAACCTTCGGAGAAGAGATCTGGGGTGAAGGTTTTCAAACGTCTGAAAGCAGACTTGCATGTTAGGAATAGACAGACTCGTGGAGGGGCTGCCTGTGTGTCAGAGCGTGTCACCTCTGCCCTCCCTGGTGCAGGGGGCCCTTCTGCGTCTCCCGTGCGGCGATCGTCGATGTCTGAGAAGCACCGTCTCGTGGGGACAGGGATGAGGCTGCATGGAGCCCTGCGTATCAGGGCTCGCGGGCACGTGTGGTTTCATACACGGCGGCATATATTTTAAAACATTTTTAAAAAGTGTTTTGAGCCCTGGCTGGTGTGGTTCAGTGGATTGAGCGCCGGCCTGTGAACCAAAGGTCTGCAGTTTGATTCCCAGTCAGCACAGGCCCGGGTTCCGGCCAGGTTCCCAGCAGGGGCCACGTGAGAGGCAACCACACACTGTTGTTTCCCACCCTGTCTTTCTCCCTCCCGTCCCCCCTCTCTAAAAAATAAGTAAATAAAAATCTAAAAAAAGTGTTTGGGAGAGAGGAAAAGAGAGAGAAGCGTTGATCTGCTGCTCCACTCACCGAGGCATCACTGATGGGTTCTCGTCCGTGCCGTGACCAGGGAGTGAACCCGCAGCCTCGGCGCCTCAGGACACTGCTCTAGCCTGCCGGGCTGCCCAGCCCGTGTGCTACGTGCAAGATGAAAGCATAGGGCAGCCTTCTCCTAGGGCAGGCGTGTCACACTCATTGTCACCGGGGGCCACATCAGCCTCGAGGTTGCCCTCAAAGGGCCGAATGTGATTTCAGCTCCTTAACAGTTAAGGCGTAGTGACATTTACGCAGCCCCAAAATATTCCGGCCCTTTGAAAGCAACCATGAGGCTGATGTGGCCCCCAGTGAAAATGAGTCTGACACCCCTGTCCCATGGGGATGCTCTGACCTTTAAGACTTAGCCAAGAATTAGATTAGCAAACAACAAATATGCCTCTGGCGTATTTTTTAGGTTTTTTAATTTTTTAACTGGGCTGGCAACAGGAGAGTTGATGTAATTTATCGTCTGTATCTCAGGCTTATGTTCAGAGGACATGGGGGTCCCCTCCACATTGAAAAGAGCTCATTCTTTTTGTAACGGAGAATGAACAACACATAACTCCGTGTAAAGAAGTTAAGCAATGCTGAGTGCACTGAGTGGAGGTGACAGAGACCCCAGGAACGTGACCCACAGCTTGCCCTTCGGGAGCGCTCTTCTGGGCCACGCACACGCCCTCCCTGGGGAAGTCTGGGAAGGGCTGTGTGGCCCCCCGCCCGTGTTTGAGCCACATGGAACACCTAGTTACACAGCACTCGTACTCCCTGTACTTCAGACTCACACAGTTCTCTGCGGACCTGCACATGTATGGACATATTTGGAGCTTTCGTGGTGTTTTTATCAGAAAACGGGGGTCAGGTGTGTGCTTCATGCATCTTGCCTGACTTGCTCAGCAGCATCTCATGAAAACCCCTTCAAGTCGTCCCTTACAGCTCCGACCCAGTGTTTAAAATCGGCTTTGGTGGGAGTCTGCGTGCACGTCCTGATTTGTTCAGCTGCCTGAGAGGTGTTCCGTAGCGTAGTCTAAATGTGTCAAGCCACAAGCTGATGAAATCACCTTCAATTTTGTGTCTTTGCGAAGGTGTTGGTATTGTAACTTAGAGGTTGTCTTGGGGCCTTGCCGGTGTGAATTTGGTCCGGACTGTGTCATGTTAGAGTGGACTGTGAGGGGACAGTGCTGTCATTGGGGTGTGGGATCTCATGGAATGCGCTTTTCCCTCCAGTTTACGGTCAGTGTGAGCACGGACATGCGGCATCACCGAGTGAGACTGGTGTTCCAAGACTCTCCGGTCCACGGCGGTCGGAAGCTGCGCAGTGAGCAGGGCGTGCAGGTCGTCTTGGACCCGGTGCACAGCGTCCGACTCTTTGACTGGTGGCACCCTCAGTACCCGTTCTCCCTGAGAGCGTAGTCGCTGCGCCCCGCCTCGCGGCACAGCCCCAGCAGCCATCATGAGTCCCAGCGGAGGGGCTCCGGACTGTTCCATCTGCTTAGTGACGCGCGTGCTCCTGTTGGGGACGGGGACGGGTTGGACCTCATGTTCTCTGAACGTGAGAGGAAACACAGCCGTGACTTCTGAACGTATTTAACGTAAGGATTTCGTGTGAAAGGAGAAACCGGGCCCTATTTTCTGTGTTAAACCCCATTTGGTGCTATTGAGTTGGTTCTCTGTTCTTTTATCCCAATGGTCTTGCTCTGGGGAAAAGTGAGACTCTCGAATCTCCGGTCAAGGAAGCTGAGGCGTTCGCCGTGGACCAGAGGAAACCTAGAGGCACAGGGCTGTTGCTGCCAGTTCAGCTGCCCCTCAGATCCCAGTGACTGTCTC
>PVKM010025671.1:0-19820 GCA_004027735.1 Carollia perspicillata | reverse complement strand
GGGGGGTGGTCTGGGATGGGAGTAAAAGACAGAAAACTGTATTGAAAAACAATTATAATAAAAACAGTATAAAATGCAAAAAAAAATAAATAAAATGGCAAGGTTTCTATCACATAGCACCTACTGCAGAGGCTTGTTACAGGATGAAATGCGTTAATATTGTGAAATGCTTAGAACAGTGTCTGGCACACCGGCAGCACTATATGCATATTAAACCAAAACAACAAATCAGCCCAGTCAAGCTTTAGGGCCTCCAAGTCCCTTTGTCTTAGCTAGCTCGCCTTCATCCCGCGGACACCTGGACTAGTTAGCTTCCCCGATATAAATTTCCCCAGAGCTTATGTCATCAGAAGTGTAGTTTAAAGCCCTTCTTCTGACCATATGATAAGCTCCACAAAAACAGAGGTGGGTCCTTGCTGTATTCTAGCAAAGAAGGAATATCTTCACTATTTGTGGTTCAAAGAGATTTCTTGAAAATAACTGTGGAAAAAATACTGCACTGAAAGATCTTAAAGATGACTTGACATTAAGTAACATATTTTGGGCTTGGGAAAAATGATACTTTTAGTCATAAGGCCCTCTTTATTATCTTATCGTAGTTAGATGAACAATTTTTTAAGGTTTCCACTGAAGCAGTTAACAGAAGGCTTAGTCTCATTTTTAATGACAAATCCAGTATTATTCATAAGCCTTGGCCCTCTTTTTAAAAAAAAAAAAAATCTTTCATTTTATTTTTAGAGATGGGGGAGGGAAGGACAAAGAGAGGGAGAAAAACATCATTGTGCGAGAGATATATTGACTGGTGACCTTTCACATGCCCCAAATGGAGACCTGGCCCACAACCCAGGCATGTGCCCCGACTGGGAATCGAACTACTGACCCTTAGGTTCGCAGGCCGGTGCTCAATCTGCTGAGCCACACCAGCCAGGATAGCCTATGTACTCTTAATAGGAACAGAATAACAGCTTAACTTTTGATGCTATTATAAGCTTACCAAAATTGAAGGATTTACTCCCATCCACTTGATAAACAGTATTATTGCCAGTTTTCCAATAAACTTGGGTAGCTTCTCTAAGAGCTTCTTCTCTGAAACAATAAAACACTACATGTTACTATAACGGGTCTTAGAAGCCATGTTATATGAAAGATAATTTAAAATATTCCATCTTCTAAAGAATATTTTGAAAGGTGGTAATGACTTAGAGAATTATATAAAATCCACCTTTGAGGGATCAGCACTTTAATTTTTATCTATTTTTTATCCTTGCTTGAGGATACTTTATCACTTCTTTTAGAGAGAGAGTTAGGGAAAGAGAGAGAAACATTGATCAGATGCTTCCCTGCCCCAACCCGGATTGCTTGTGATTGGGATCAAACTTGCAACCAATTGTTTGGTCTATGGGTCAGTGCTCCAACCAGCTAAGCCACACTGGCCAGGGCTTCAATAACCTCCAGCCCTCTCATTGAGAAGCTCTTCACTCTCAGTCTCTTACCCAATACTGGCAGCTGAAAAGATACATTCAAAATGAAACTGCTTATGTCCCTCACCCTTAAAACTTTAAAAAGTCAGCTGAAGTCCTTAATATGGCACATGAGACCTGGATCATGTTTATTTCTCTCTTCATCCTTATCTTCTAAATTCCTATGCGTATTCTAACTCCCTACAGATCAACTACTTGAAGGTTCCCACAAGATAATAGATTCAACCCGTCTATGCCTGGAATACCCTTACTAACCTTTCCATTAAGTAACTTTATTTTTTCATTGATGAAAAGGGTCAGGAGTTTCCTGACAGCAGCCCTGCCTCTCCGGTAAACTGTCATCTCACGAAAGGACTATGACTCCTCTAGCACACTCTCCATCTGCCTATCCTAACACTTGTCAAGGTGTACCCTAACAGTTTCCTTATGGGAGAAGGCCGTAGACTACAGAAACAAATACTTTATTACTTCCCCTCCCTGCTTTTTCTGCATAGCATTTCTTACTCCCATATCAACGTTTAACATTCTGTACTTTTTACTTTTTTTTCTGTCTTCTCCCGCCCCACACTGCCCCAATTAAGAGCCACAGGGCAACGATGGCAGTACCTCTTTAGTACAGTACACTGTACTAACGAACCATATTGATGAATATCAGTCATTCAACTTTTGCATGTTGTATTCAGTCACTGTCTGAAGTCTTGAGTGCGTACTGAATACAAAGCAAAAAAGACAGACAGGTACTTGCTCTAGAGGAGTACGCAGCAAAGAGAGAGAGGCAGGTAAGTGTAAAACGATTGATGAATGCCTGTAAGGATCTTTTCGGCACGACTTCCTTGGGGGTGGGGTGGGATGGGATTGGCGCAGACCGAGAAAAAGCTCCGCAAGGTTAAATATTTAAAGTCGGCGAGACTGAGTTATGCTCGATTTAAGAGAATCCGCTGCTGGAATGTATCTCTTAAGATCCTCCGGTCCTTCCCTGTCTCTGGACAGAAAAGGGAACCCAGGCACAAAGAGGGTAAGCGGCCGAGTTACCGAGCAGAGACGCCAGGAAGCAGCAGATCCGAGAAGCGCCGCGGGACTCCGTGCGGCCAGGGTCGGCACACCTACCTGCTGTTGAGTGGCCGGACGCGCACGCAGACGGCGACGGCCCCTTCCTCCGCCATCCCGTCGGGAAACTAGGGAAGACCCTCTGCAGCCCAGCACCACGGAACCCGCGAGCCGCCCCGCCTTGAAGTTTAAATTTTCCCAAACGCCGCGGCTGATTGGGCGCGACCTCATGACGTCACGGTCCGTTCCACTTGAGTCGCGGGGCGGGGGGGCGCGAGGCCGGCGGCGCGTCCAGGGGTGTGATGTGGGGGGAGGTGGTGAAAACGGTCTGGGGGAGGTTGGGGGTCCCAGGTAGCAGCCAGGGATCGCGAAGCGCGCGGGCACCGCTTATCCTGGTAATAGCAGAAATCGCTATTATCTGCCAGAAGCCACTGCAGTGCAGGCAGCCATTTGCAAACACCACCCTCCTCTCCACCCTAAAAGTTTGCAGGCTGTAGAAAAAAATAAGGCAGAGAGGTGTTTTTTTTTTTTTTTTAAACCAACAAAACGGAATTACAACCTTTAAAGAGTCGCATTGTTAAGTGTCGGGGGATGAGGAGGGAGGATCAGCAAAAAACCCTCAAAGTCACTGCCCAGCCTGGAAACAAGAATCTTGTGCTCTTAGAAGCTCAGGGTTAGGTCCTCCCCACCTTTTTTCCTTTTTATCTCTTTAATCTATCTCCATTGCTTGTTGCCTTCTGAATGAATCAAAATTTTGTCACCCTGAAGCTGCCTTGTAGGATACTGAGTATAATCTGTTTATTAAGAAGCAAAACATTCAGAAAGAACCGTTGACCCTCTCCCCTTTCCTGCCCAACATATTCAGAGAAACTTGCTTGAGGAAGGGAAACTTGGCTTAATCACCACCTTAGAAGAAATTGTTAGTTTCATTATTGGCCCAGCTAGAAGATGCTGTACCTAGTAAGAGTAAGGAAGCTATGATTTAACTTAAATTGAGTGGTCAGGAAAGGCAAAGAGATTTGTTAAAGATGAACTGAAGCGCATTTAAAAATTGAAGTTTATTTTAGCAAAAATTGATTCAAATCCGTCAGCATGTCATCTAGCAGGTAGAAAAGAGTTCCAAGGACCTATACAAAATGAGATGGAAGTGTGATAAGGAAATAACGAGGAGAAAAACTGTGTTGGTTATTAAAAAGTTGCTTTCCTCATGACAGAGTCCTATCAGGCAGATTACCTAACTAGTGCTCACTTGGGGTTCCTAATTGACTAGTTCAAAATTCTAATCTTGGGAGAGCCAAGAATGTAATTGTCTTAATTTGATGACATGGGCTTAATATGAGGCTCTCCATTTTGGTCTTGTTTTCTTGTTTTTAATAGATTAAAGAATTTGTCTGAAGTTATGGAACATTTGGAGAGAGTTTTAAAATTTGCATTCATGCCACTTCTGTAAAAGGTGGTTAAATTTTTTATTAACTTTTTTCTTACCTCAAAGATTAATAGATGCATGTGATGGAAAAATTTCAGTAGTATAAGAAGAATCACAGTGAAAAATAGACCTTCTTTCTACATCTGATCCAAGGGTAAAGAAGTCTGTCTTTCCAAAGCCAACTGCAGTTTCCTAGAGTGTTATGTTCAAATTAATTTGCAGATATGCACATATTCATTTATCTCTTTTTATATATTGTATGTCTTTTTTACATAAATAGATGCCTGCTATATATATTGCGGTGCACTTTACTTAAAATGTGATGTTTACATAACTATTTTTATTCAGTTTGCAAAGGTTGGGTGACTATCTGAGGCATGCATGTTAATTGCACACACGTTGATGTTTACTGTTTTCCCACCCAAACCTTGTTTATTTCTGTTGAACCTACAGAGGGCACTGTAATCCTTCCAAAAGCACAGCAAAGCCCTTACAGTGTTTTGCAGTTCTTAATGTGGTGCCAATTTTAGTATTCTGAGAAAGTCCTTGTATTACAAATACACATCAATTCAAATTACTTACCTGTACACACTTCTTTTTTTTTTTTTAAGATTTCATTTATTTATTTTTAGAGAGAGGGGAAGGGAGGGAGAAAGAGAGGGAGAGAAACCTCAATGCTTGGTTGCCTCTCACATGGCCTCCACTGGGGACCTGGCCTGCAATCCAGGCATGTGCCCTGACTGGGAATCGAAAAGCAACCCTTTGGTTCACAGCCCACACTCAGTCTACTGAGCTACACCAGCCAGGGCTGTACACACTTCTTATATAGTCATTTTATATAAAATTAATTGCCATATATGTTCATATTGTGTCATCACCCACAACAGGGTAATTTTTGTTTAATAGATAGAACATCTAATTTTCAAAGCACAAATCTTGTCTTTAACTTTGTAGCTATGTCTGTAATGCTCACATAGTATCCCTTTCTTTTTAATCATGATTACAAAGGAGTTGTGTGGCTTCATGGAAATGCACTGACCTGGGTCAGTCCAACTCCACCATTTATAAGCTATACACTAGAAAATCATTTATCTCTGTGATTCAGTATTTTCTCATTTACAAAATGAGATTAGTGAGAGTATTTTTAAGGTTCCTTTCAACTTCAATGTCTATGACACCTTCCTAAAAAATAAACTTTTTAAAATTGAGTATTGATGTGTGAGTGAGTGGAAAAAGCCATCTAGGTGACAGAGAAAATCTAAGGCAGTCACAGTGCCACAAGGACTGATGACAGTGCATCCTAATCCATTCTCCTTTTTCTGGCCAGAAAGCAAGACGACACTCCTAGCCTGTCTTGCATGTAGGCTGCTACTTCAAGGCCTGGACAATAAAAACCTCACCGGTGCACTTTTTCTCCCGGTCCTTGGGGATCAGCCTTCCCCTTTCCTTCAATGACTGTTGCAGACCTTGCCCTCTGTCCTCAAGGCTGGGTCCATGCAACCTTACCGAGAAGCCAGGACCTTCAGATAAGATGTTCCCCTTCCCAGTTCTTCCAGCCAACAGGATGCACTCCAACTGATCAATATCTCCACCAACTCTTGCCTCCTTTCATGCAGTTCCTGAGAGTAAGGTTTCCGTCTGGTCCAAGGTAGATCCTTCTTATTATGCCCTTGATTCCTTACTTTCCAGGACTTTGCTCCAGCAATTATTCTGTACTTAAGAAAAGTGCTACAAAACAAAGAGAAGAGTCATCTATAATTCCACAACTCTTAAAAAAAAACAACTGCAGTTGTCAAGTGATTGTTCCGTATCACCCATCAAATTTTATCTTCCCTAAAGTGACTTATGTTAATTTTCTTTCTGATCATTTCTTGGATGCATGCAAGAAACCTATATAAAGAGTAGCCACATTTATATATTCAAGAATGGCGTTATTCGGTACTTGTGCAATTTGCTTTTTACACTAACAAATCAATATGTAAATCTGCCCCTTTTTATATATTGGCTGCCTAATTCAACTGTGTGGTTATATTGTAGTTTATTCAGCCATTCTTTTGTGGATATTTATATTGTTGCCAATTTTTCAATATAGCTTATAATATAAATATCCATCTACATATTGAGTGGGTTGATCAAAAAGTTCATTTAGTTTTTTTCTTTAGGATGGCTCTAGTAGTGCTTAGTTTTCTTTAACTGCATTCAAAACAATTTTATTGGATTGTATTGTGACAGCTGTCTTATCAGCATGCATTGTAAAAAAAATCAAAATTGGCAAATTTTATTTTCAATATCAATTTCAATCAACATTATCAATCAATTATCAATATCTATTTTCAATATCAAGATGGAAGAAGATATGCAACATTTCTGGTGTATTATGCTTTGCTATTTAAAGAGCAGTAAAAACCCAACTGAAACACACAAAAAAGCTTTGTGCAGTGTATGGAGAAGGTGCTGTGACTGATCGAATGTGTCAAAAGTGGTTTGTAAAATTTCTTAGTATTATTGACATTTTTGCCAAATAATTATTTGTCATGGGGCTGTCTTATACACTGGAACATGCAGCACTCCTGGCCTCTACCAGCTAGAAGCCAGTAGCCGGAGATAGCCAACATACTCAAAATATCCAAATCAATAAAGTTATTGGTGAAAATGAAAACTGTTTCTTTTATTTTATGGGAAAAACTAAATAGACTTTTTGGCCAAACCAATACATCTTTGTACTCTTATGCTTTTATTTTCCTAGACTACCTTGTTAAAGTTGAAATATTTTGAGTTACAACAAGTATTACCAAATTACTTCTTCAGTAATATGTACCAGTTATACTATCGTATAACCAAGTGTGAATGTTCACTTCTTCATTCCTTCACCATCACTTGGTATTATTATTTATTTATTTTAAAGACTTTATTTATTTATTTTTAGAGAGAGGGGAAAGGGAAGCAGAAAGAGAGGGAGAGAAACATCAATCAATGTGTGGTTGCTCTCATGTGCCCCCAAGGCCCACAACCCAGGCATGTGCCCTGACTGGGAATCGAACCAGTGACTGTTTGGTTTGCAGGCCCACACTCAATCCACACAGCTACACCAGCCAGGGCTGATATTATTATTTTAATTTGCAATTCCATGACTGCAGAAAAGACTGTGTATCCTTTCATTGTTTCTTAGCAATATTTACATCTTAGAGGTTAATTGTTCATTTGGATTAAATAGTCCTTTGCTCCTTTGCCCCTTTTTTAAATACGGCTTGTTTATCCCTTAAATATTTTCCTCACTCTATTAAAAAAACTGCTTATTTGTTTTTGTACCTTTGAGTCTTGAGAGTTCTTTGTACATATATTCTGGATAGAAGTCCTTTATCAGATACACTGTTTACACACACATGCTCCCCGTTTATGATTTGTCTTAACAATGTCTTTCAGAGGGGAGTAGTGAGGGGAAAAGGGAGACAACTGTACTTGAACAACAGTAAAAAAAAAGAAAAAAAAAGTCTTTCATACAACAAATGGTTTTTACATTTAATTTTTATGAATCCCAATCCATCATTTTTTTCTTTATTGATTGTGCTTTGATGTCATATCTGAGAACTGTTGGTCTAACTCCGGGTCACAGAGCTTTTCTCCTATGTTTACCTCGATGTTCACAGCAGCACAATTTACAATAGCCAAGTGCTGGAAGCAACTTAAGTGCCCATCAGAAAATGAGTGGATTAGAAAGTTTCATAGGTTTACATTTTAAATAATGCCTATGGTCTACTTCGAGGTAATTTTTATATAAGGCGCTAGACAAGAGTCTACACTTGTTTTTTGGCATACACATAGTCATTTGTTCCAGCACTATGCATTGAAGGATTATTTCTACACCATGAATTGCCTTTGTATTGTTCTAAAAAAGTCATTAGATCTTCTTTGTATGGTTCTATTTCTGCATTATCCATTTCATTCCATTGATGTATACATGACACTTTAATTGTTATTGTTTAAAGTAACTAAATTTTAGGGCAGTTTTTTTAATATAGCAATATGTAACCAGCATATCACGATCAAGAACTGTGGAAAGTCTGAGATTTCCCTCTTCTTAGAAGCTAACAAATTAGCCTGCCACAGTTTCATAGATCCTGATAGTTGAAGATCCAAGATCTCTGGGTCAGAGATGAAAAAATGTGTATGATTCTTAAAAAGGAAAAGTTTATTATTCACTACTGAAATGGCAGTAGCCAGAGTATGAGCACTTTTGTGCTGGTTTTCCAAACCCCAGTTCTCACAAGGTGATGCCAAGAGGGCCAAGCGACACCTGCACACACAGTGGGTTAGAACATAAGAGAGGAACTCTGAGCTCAGGAAACTGAAACCTTTTGTGATGGGCAGAAGCCAATGGCCTTCCCTTGGCTCTGCATTGAGACATTATCTTCATTTTCCAAGGTTGTTCCTTATATAAAAATCCTTGAAAAGATATTTTGGCGCAAAGGGCATGCAAGTGCTTCACTTCAAGACATACAGAAACACGAGACCCATGAGGATTGTCTCCCAACAGTCACCATTGCTTCTTTCCTGAAATACTCTATGTCCAAGCAAAACAAAATGATACCCATGAAAGCCATGATACCCATGAAATGATACCCATGAAAGCCATGATACCCATGAGCCACTTTTAAAAAGTAAAAAAGAAATAAGTGAAAGTGACACTTAATAACATTTTAGTTAACCAAGTATACCCCCAAAATGATCATTTCAACATACAATCAATGCACAAAAACAATAATAATATATTTTACATTATTTTCTTTACACAAAAATCTTCAAAATTTAGTGTAATTTATAGTCATTTATAGTCACAACATGTCTCAATTATGATGTTAAATTTTGATCAGATTTTATAACATTTAACATTGAAGTAGATTCATATGCCCAAGTTGTCTCAAACATACTTAAAAGTTTTCCAATAACTAAATTATGTTTGTAAATTAAAATTAAAAATTTAGTTTTTCCTAGCTGTGGTTGGTGGCTCAGTTGGTTGGAGCATTGTCCTGTGTACCAAAAGGTTGCTGGTTCAATCCCCAGTCAGGGCACATACCTAGCTTGCCAGTTTGATTCCTGGTTGGGGTGCGTATGATAGGCAAGTGATTAACATTTCTCTCCCCCCCCTCTAAAAATCAATAAACATGTCTTTGGTTGGGGATAAAAAAATTAGTTTCTCAAGTGCACTAGCTCCATTTTAAATTCTCAATAACCATATGGGACTAGCAGATACTGTATCAGGCAGTGTAGCTCTGCTCTTGAGAGTCTTATATACAGACAGTCCTTGTTCCTTTCTTGCTGTCTGGTCACCACTCTTTGGTCTCCTTGTTAAGGTCTCATCTTTGCCTTACTCCTAGATGTTATGGTTACTGATGGCTTCATTTAATGTTCTCTGCTCTTCATTCTCTGTTCCCTATCTTTGTTTTAGTTACCATTTGTAGGCTGATAACTCCAAAATCTGTATCTTTAATTTAATAATTTCCCTAAATTTTATGTCTCACTCTTTACTGGAGAACACATACATCTCCGTTTTTCAAACTAGTATCGTTCTTTCCATTGAATCAGCTCTGTCTCCTTTGTTGTAATTTTCAGTTGGTGCAACAGCAACCCAGTTACCCAGGAGAAAAAAATCGGAAGTTACTTTTAACTCCTGCTCTTGCTCAGAGTCCACAACTAACTAACCAAGTCCTATGGGTTTTTTTTCTCCAAAATATTTTCTGAACCCTTGCCTTCTTGGATGTTCTGTGTACCTTAGACAGCTTTTCACACCCTCTCACACATCCATGTTCTGTTCGATACTTTTCCATACTTAATTTTAAGAAGTTTCTTTTTATTTTATGAAGATGTCTGTGTCTGTCTGTGAGTATTGTATGAACCTTGCATCCCAGGAATAAATTCCACTTGATCATGATGTATGATTTTTTTAAATCTACTGCTGTATTCGGTTTGCTAATGTTTTGTTGAAAAATTTTGTATCTATGAGGGGGATCCTAAAAAATGAAATTATCTTCTGAAGGCTGGGCCCCTTGTAGTATATACTACCCCTGATAGGTGAGTGTTCTAGAAACCCATCTGTATCACTCCACCAGCTGGCATTGTTGTGAGAAGCTGAGGTTTTGGCTTCAGTGAGTTTTTTTTAAGACTCTTCCAATGTGTATGCCCACTTCACGATGGGTGATTTACAAGTGCACCTGCCCACACTGTACTGTGTGTTCAGCAGTTTTTGACAAAAAACAACATGATCCCCATGCCTCACTCTCCCTATTTACCCAATCTTGCCCCAAGTGGCTTTTTTTTTTTTGTTTCCCTGAATGAAAAAAGTACTCAAAGGGGAACGTTTTGCTAAAGTGGAAGAGATGAAACAAAAAATGGCAGAATCACTAAAAGGCATCAAAATCCATGAGTTCAAAAACTGTTTTGAGCAGTAGAAAAAACATCTTGGTAGTGTATTGCATCAAATGGAGAGTACTTTGAAGGCTACTGAAGTTTAAACATGTTAGAATAAATACACAATTTTTAAAAAATAAATTCCAGTTTTTTGGGTCTTCCCCCATATGTTCATTAGGAACAGTGGCCTATGATTTTCTTCCTTCATAGTAGTGTCTTTATTTGGTTTTGGAATTAGGGTAATGGGGCCTTGTAAAGTAAGCTTGGAAGTCTTTCTTGCTCTTGAAAATTTTGGAATAGTTGGGGAAGAATAGGTGTTAGTTTCCTTTGAATGTTTGGTAAAATTTATCCGTGAAGCCATCTGGTCCAGGACTTTTTTTGATGGAAGTTTTGTTTTTTTTTAAGAATTTATTTCTTTATGTTTAGGGAGAGGAATGGGTGGAGAAAGCGGGGGAAAGAAACATTGATGTGCAAGAGAAACATCGATGGGTTGCTTCTTGTACAGGACTTCACCAGGGACCGAAACTGCAACCCAGGCATGTGCTCCGACCACTAACTGAACTGGTGACATTTTGCTTTGCAGAATGATGCCCAACCAACTGAGACACACCAGTCAGGGCTGAAGTTTTTTGGTTACTGGTTCAATTTCATTAGTTGTAATAGGTCTGTTCAGATTTTCTGTTCTTATTGATTCAGTTTTTGGCTATTGTATGTTCCTAGGTAATTTTCCATTTCTTTCAGATTGTCTAATATTTTGGCAAACAACTGTTCATAATATTTTTTATATAATCCTTTGTATTTCTGTGGTGTAAGTTGTCACTTCTCTTTCATTTCTGATTTTATTTCTTGGGACATTATCTCCTTCTCTCTCTAGATGAGTCTGGTTAAAAGTTTATCAATGTTGCTTATCTTTTCTAAGAGCCAACTCTTGGTTTATTGATGTTTTATAATTTTTTAGACTCCATTTGGTTTATTTTTGCTCTGATTCTTATTATTTCTTTTCTTTTACTCACTTTGAGTGTTGTTGATTGTTCTTTCTCTAGTTCCTTTGAGTTTAAGGTTAGACTGTTTATTTGATATTTTTTCTTATTTCTTGAGGTAGGCCTGTAATCCTATGAATTTTTCTTAAGACTGCTTTCACTGTGTCCCAGAGATTTTACATGGTTGTGTTTTCGTTTTCATTTGTCTCAGTGTATTATTTGTTTTCTTCTTTGACCTCATAGTTAACCCAATCATTGTTTAGTAACATGTTATTTAGCCTGCATGTGTTTGTGCATTTTTCAGTTTTTTTCTTGTAATTTATTTCTAGTTTCATACTACTGTGGTCAAAGAAGATGCTTGGTATGATTTCAATCTCCTTAAGTTTATTAAGATTTGTTTTGCATACTATAATTTATTCTATCCTAGGATATGCTCCATGTGCACTTGGTAAGAACGTATACTCTGCTTTTAGGGTGAAATGCTCTGAAGATATCAATTAATTTATTCTATCCAGTGTGTCAATTAAGCTTGCTGTTTTCTTGTTGATTTTCTGTCAGAAAGATCTACCCTTTTACGTCAATGGGGTGTGAAAATTCCCTGCTATGACTGTATTACTGTCTGTCTCTCCCTTTATGTCCATCAATATTTACTTTATATATTTAGGTGCTCCTATGTTGGGTGCATAAATGTTCACAAGGGTAATATCTTCTTGATGGATTGATCCCTTTATCATTATGTAGTATTCTTCTTTGTCTCTTAATATTGCCATTGTTTTAAAGTCTGTTTTATCTTTCTGGCCAACTAAGAGGCGGAAACAAACAAACAAACTAACAAAAAACAACAAAAACCCCAAAACATTGCCTCCTTCTAAACCCCTACACCCCTGCAGAGATAATTAAGTTTTCAATTTAAGCTTTTAAGTGAAAAAAATCTTTTTAATTGGTTAACTACCTAATTAATTAAAAATCCTCACCCAAGTATTGATTTTAGAGGGAGAGAAAGGCGGAGAGAGAAACATTGATAGGTTGCCTCTTTTATGTGCCTTGACTGGGGAATGGACATGCAACCCAGATATGCACCTTGACCAGCTTTTAAACCTACAACCTTTTTATGTATGAGATGATGCTCCAACCAACTGAACCACCTAGCCACGGCTAATTAATTTATTTTTGACTTTATTTTTATTGATGACACTTACAGGTGTGCTCATTTTCCCCTTCTCTTCCAGCCTCCACCCTGCCTTCCCTCAAGCCATCACCACACTGTTGTCTGTGTCTATGGGTTATGCATGTATATTCTTTAGTTAATCCTTTCACCTTCTTTCATCCAGTCCTATCTTATAAAAGTATTGCTACCCCAACTTTTTTTAAATTTCCATTAGCATGGCATATCTTTTCCCATCCCTTTACTTTTAGTCTTACTGTATCTTTTGTTCTGAGGTGGGTCTCTTGTAGAGAGTATATATATGGGTCTTGTATTTTTATGCCTCTTGATTGGGACATTTAAGCCATTCACATTTAGCTGATTGATAGGTACAGATTTATTATCATTTTATTCTTTATAATTATTTTCCTTGTTTTCTTCTCCTTTTTCTCCCCTTCTTCCTCCTCTTCCTCTCCCTCTCCTTCCCTCTCTTCCTCATCTTCCTCTTCCTCTTCCTCTTCTCCTTCTCCTTCCCCTTCCCCTTCCCCTCCTCCTCCTCCTCCTTCTCCTTCTTCTTCAAAAGGACACTTTAACATTTTCTATAATACTGGTTTGGTTGTAATGAACTTCTTTAGCTTTTTCTTGTCTGGAGAGCGCTTTATTTTTCCTTTATATTAAATAAAATCCTTGCTGGGTAAAGTGGTCTTGGTCGTAAGTCCTTTTTGTTTTGTTTTGTTTTTCATTACTTTGAATATTTTGCGCTAATCTCTTCTTGCCTGAAATGATTCTGTTGAAAAGTCAGCTGACCATCTAATGGGAGCTTCTTTATAGGTAATTTACTCCCTTCTTCTTGCTGCTTTTAAGGTTCTCTCTTTCTCTTTAACCTTTGCCGTTTTAATTATGATCTGTCTTGGTGTGGGCCTCGTTGGGTTTATCTTGCTTGAGATTCTCCATGCTTCCTGCACTTGTGTCTTTTTCCTTCCTTTTCATAGGTTAAGAAAGTTTTTAGTCATTATTTCTTCAAATAGGTTTTTAACCCATTGCTCCCTTTCTTTTCCTTCTGGTATTTCTATGATGTGAATATTCTCACATTTTATGTTGTCCCAAAGGTCCGTTAAACTAGCCTCATATTTTAAAAGATTTTACTTATTTATTTTTAAACAGAGAAGAAGGCAGGGGAGAAAGAGATTGGGAGAAAGATCAATGTGTGGTTGCCTCTTAGATGCCCCCTACTGGGGACCAGGCCTGCATGTCCCCTTCTGGGGACCAGTCAGGTACATGCCCTGACTGGGAATCAAACTGGTGACCCTTTGGTTTGTAGGCCAGCACTCAATCCACTGAGCCACACCAACCAGGGCTAGCCTCATTTTTTAAATTTCTTTTCCTGCTCTGATTGGGTGTTTTCTGCTCCTTGTCTTCCAAGTCATTGGTTTAATCCTCTGGTTCATCTAACCACTGTTTATACCTTCTAGTGTATTCTTCATTTCAGATATCATATTCTTCACTTCTGGCTGGTTATTTTTTATGGTTTCTATGTCTTTTTTCATGCTTACTAACATTTTATTTATGTTCTTACCGAGTTCATCCATTCTTTCCCTAAGTTCCTTGGGCATCCTTATAAGCACTGTATAAACTCTATATCTGATAGATTGCTTGTCTCCATTTCGTTTTTTTCCTGGTGATTTTTTTTCTCAATATAGCTGCTTTTGTAAATCTTCAGTTATAAGACTTCTCTTCAGCTAGTCTTTCATCGGTTATTCAGGTTGATTATTCTATATGTTAGTTTTAATTCTAGTTTTGTCCTTGGAAGGGCTGAGTTTAACTTCCACCTTCTCTGCTCCCATCTTGACCTCTATTTAAGTGTTATAGACTGCTAAATATGTAGGATTTAATGTAGGACTGTGTATTATTCATCTTTGTTTGCCTCCATAGCCCATAACAAACAAAGCAGATTTATCATTTCAGATGCTCAACATGTTTGCTAATTTCTTAGTTTTGCTGCCCCTCTTCTGTGCTCTGTTACTCTAGGTGTGTAACAAACCCCTCTTTCCTTGATGTTTGTGAGAAAATAGTTTGACCAATTTACTAACAAAGGCATTTGCGTGGGAAATTAATTTTTCAGGTGGGAATAAATGGAGATGGTTTACATGATACCCTACATGCAAATTAATATTGAATATTCAAACTTCCTGTTCTTAAACTTTCTGGGCTTTTCTTCTAAGCCAATCACTTTTATTGGCTGTAGTCTTCTGCCATGTTGTCTCATCTGTTTCTCTCCATAAACTCCTCTTCTCTCTTATTACCTTGTTTGTCCATCCATTTCTTCCTTTAAAAAAAATACAGAATGATTTCTTGGTCCCATTGTCTCTCTCCAATCTATACTTCTGAAGTTTTGCCTTTCATTCCTAAAAGAGGCAACTCTGCCTTAACTGGAGCTTAGGCGCTAGCTGTTAATAATACTTCCAACATTATTATAGCAATTTTTAAAACGTTTTGGAACAGTTTTGGCTATAAGTAAGTAAATAAAATTAAGTTAGGTATCTACCATTTAGAAATTTGTACATATGTACATCAAAAGTCACATAAAAAATGTTCATAGTATTATTTGCAATGGCTTCCAAAAATGGAAGCTACAAAGTACTTAATCGGCAGCAGGGTGAAAAAATAAACTATGGTTGTTTCATTCAATGAAATAAAATACAGCAATGAAAATGAATGGAGTACTGCTACCTATAGTGACATATGCAGTATTGAGCAGAAATAACTGCACACAAAAGAATACATACTGAGGTATGTATTGAGGTATTTTAAATGAAGTTCAGAAATAGGAAAACAAACTAATAGTGTTAGAAATCAGGGGAAGCATTACAGTTGGAAGGGGACTTGATAGGTTCTTTTAGGGTCCTGGCAATATTCTATGTTTTTGTGTTCATAGGGTTGCAAAAGTGTGTTTAATTTGTGAATGCTTATTGAGCTGATCTTTGTAGTTTATATATTATGTGTATTATACTTCAATTACATGGTTTATTTTTTACAAAGTGGGTTAAATATTCTTACTTCTATTTCACCATTGAGCAAGCTAAACTTAAAAGATTGACTTATTTGCCTTTGAATCAGAAGCAGAATGCAGGGCCATGGTTTTTGTAACACTGCTCCTGCTTTAAAAAAGGGTTTACTTAGCATTCACTTGCATGATTAAGCTTTTTCTGATATTCTTCATACTTTGCTTTTTTTTCTGAAAGGCCATGGCCATATAAGTATTTTAGGTTTTGTGGCCATTGTAGTGTGAAACAGCTATAGACAATTCATAAATATGGGTGTGATGGTACTCTAATAAAACTTTATAGACAATGAAACTTAAATTTCACTTCATTTTTACATATCACAACATAGTCTTCTTTTGTTTTCTTTTCAATTATTCAAACATGTAAAAGCCATTCTTGGTTCCCAAGCCACACAAAATTGGGTGGGCGGGCTGGGTTTGCGCTGTGGGCCTCAGTTTGCGTGCTGGTTTGGAAGGTCTATTTGCAGTGTTGACACGAATTGCACTTGATGTCCATAATTTTTGTATTACTTTGTAGACATGGGCAAGGAAGCATCAAACCCTATATTGTGAAGCTCTTTAAATGCTAAAATTGCCAGCTTATTTAGCACATCACTAATTTCATGGCTCATAGGTTAGGCAAGAAAGTTCTCTGAAGACCAGTTTTGTCCACAGTCTCTCTCTTTTGTTTGCTTTCATTTCTTCCCTTTGCATTTAATGAGAATAGGCAAAATGTTCTGGGATAGGACAAAAGGTATTATCGAATGTCAACAGCTGTTGAGGCATCTGTTTCTGAAAAAGCGTTTGATTAGCACCAAAGAGCAATTAAGCCATTTTAGGTCAGGATGTACGAGAAAGAGGAAATTGAAGGCATAGATAACCAATGATGGGTATTATTATTGACAACAAAGCACACCTCATTTGGAAAAGAATAAAGGTAACAAAAGAAGAAGTAATTAGAAAACTCCTGATAAATTATCTTCTTCTGAAATTTAATATTCATTTTGGTAAGAATATAAAAGTAAGCCATGTGAAAAGAAAGAGCTGGGAAACTTACTTGAGAATGTATAAAAATAAAATTTGATGGTCTATATATCAGTGATTCTCAATTGGTTTCCTGGGGCGTGTGTGTTATAAATGCCCCTACAAACATGGTCTCAGATTTTGCTCGTTGAGTTTTGGCTACAACAGAGAATAGCAGCTGTTTAAGTGATGTCTGGCAGCTGAACCCATAGCCATGAAGTAATAAGATGTGGTGTGAGGTGGAGCACAGCTTGCTGCAAGGAACATACGAGAGGCGATGTCTATCACCAAACTGGCACCAAGGAAACGCTCTTGTTTACTGGAATGAGGGAGAGTTTGGCCCTGTGAGTTTACAGGATGAAAGTCAAGGCTGTAAACACTTCACCTCGAAAAGCAGGATAGTGATGAAGGTTATCCAAGGGTCATCTGTAATAATATGTGGATACAATTACATTCCTTTAAATGGGCAGCCGAATAAATATTCTAGTGTTCCAGGTATGCCACAAACACGATCATGGTCTAAATATGTGTTTCTCAATGTGGCCAGTATTGGGACATTGGGCAGAATAGTTTTTTGTCGTAAGGACAGCCTCACGTGCTTTCAGGATGTTCATCTATGGTCCTACCCACTAAATGACAGCAGTGTCCCCTAGGTGTTGTGACAACCAAAACATCTTCACATTCTTTCAAATGTGGTATGGTACCATCATACTTGGACCAGAAACACTAGTAAAATGATATAATTCTTCAATGTCACCAACCTCACCCACCCTTTGCTAGGCTGTTGGTTGGATAGATGGCTGGTACACAACCAGAGTTTGCAACAATGGACGTGTTGACAATGACAGAAAGATATGAAATGTTTCTTCCACCCTTCAGATGAACAAGGCAAAAAGACATTAAACTGAAGATATGCTATCCCTAAGGTACATTGTTTTTTATTTTTGTCTTTATATGCAAGGCTAGTACAATAGAAGGTTGTGTATGGCTATTTCTTTCCTTTTTTTTGGAATAGCTAGTCTTTTTTTTTTTTTTACTGTTGTTCAATTACACTTGTCCCTATTTCCCCCCCATTATTCTCCCCTGCCCTACCCACCCCCCTCTCATTCAATGTATGGCTATTTCCAATAAGCACAGCTTTTCACCAATTTCAACAGCACATTGATCCTATTTTTTTCCATTTTTGGATGATATATATTTGTATTTGTCCTTTCTTTCGCATGCTAGTCCTTCAGATATTTAATTGTAGTTTCTACAGGTATATACATAGCTTTTAGTTACTTAGTTCACATGAAGGAACACCTCATGTGAAGTAGCTTCCATGCCCCTCATTGTTCTTGTTGTCCTCTCATCACACTGCTGTTCGTCAACGTCCTTCTGAAGGCATGGTGCCCGGAATCGGCTGATTAACATGGCTGGTCATGGTTAGGGTTTAGTGGGTACTGAGTACTCTGACCTCCTTTGATCTGCATGTTAACCTCCTGTTAAGGCAAACGAATAAGTGTATGACTATTTTGGATTTTGAGTCATTATTGATGTTGTACTTCTGGTCATGTAAAACTTCATTGGAATTGCTGTTAGTCTTTTTCATCTTGTACTACTGAGGTTTTGTTTCTATGTGTCAAAGTTTATATTTTAATTTTACATTTTTCTTTTTAATTTTTAGCTTACTTAAACTTATGAAGAATAATTTGAATTCTGATTTTGTCATCGATTACATTAGCAGTTGCTTTTATACTGGTGTCAAACATAATTTTGAGAAACATGGTTTTTATGTCTTTAACAAATTATCAATAAAAATATTCAACAGGGTAGAGCCAAGGATAGAATTCTGTATCAACTCACAAGAGAGCACTCTCCTCATTAATCAGCACTCTAATTATTATTCTCAATAAGCAATAACCTGTCGATGGACACTCAGGTTGTTTCCATGTCTGAGCTATTATAAAGTGCTACAGTGAACATAGGGGTACATATATCTTTATGGATTAGTATTATCACATTTTTGGGGTAAATGCCAAGATGAGAAATTGCTGGATAATATGTTAATTTTATTTTTAATTTTTTAAGGAACCTCCATACTATTTTCTATGGTGGCTATACCAACTTACCTTCTTACCAACGGTGCACAAGGGTTCCTTTTTCTATGTCTTTGCAGACACTTGTTATTTTGTGTCTTTTTGATCATAGCATTCATTTGAGCAGGTGTGAGGTGATATTGTGGTTTTGATTTGCATTTTCCTAGTAACTAGTGATGCTGAACATCTTTCATATGTCTCTTAGATATCTGTCTTCCTTGGAAAAATGTCTATTCAGGATGGATCATTGAATAAAGAAGATATGGCACTTATATGTAATGGAATACTATTCAACCATAAAAGGGAGAAATATTTCTCTTTGTGACAACATGGATGGATCTTGAGAGTATTATGCTAAGTGAAGTAAGTCTGATGGGAAAGGGCAAAACTAGTACGTGGCATATAAAATAAAAAGTAACAAATGAACTAACAAAACAAACAAAAACAGACTCGTAGATTCAGACAACAGAATGGTGGTTATGAGAAGTGAGAGGTTTGGGGAAAGGGAACATTGGGTATAAATGAGGCCAAATATACACTAACAGAAGGAAACTAGACTTTGGGTGGCAAGCACGCCGTAGAGCATACAGATATAAAATCGTAATGCTGTACACCTGAAGTTTATATAATGTTATTAACCAATGTTGTCTCAATAAATTTAATAAAATTTTAAAAAGCAGTAATTATATCTAGCTATTTTATCTAATTCACATCTCTGAATCGTCACATAGGAGTGACTAATAACTTTGCAAATCCTTTGTTAAAATCATTATATACTCTCACTCTCCTGGTTTGGTAGTATAGTAAGCAATTGATATGAATTATGTTTATTTAACGTTAGGTTTATAGAAGGTTAACCTTCTTTTCTAAATGCTCCCAAATTATCTGTTTACAAATATGTTTTTACAGGTTTACACTCCTTTACATTATACATTGTTAGTCATCCTCAAAATCCATTTAGCTAAATATCAGGATATATGTAAATCACCTACTTCTAGCATCAACTGTTGTTCCATGATTATGCTTGACATTTTAATTTAGAATTTTGCCTTATCTACTGACTTCAAATAATTAAAGTATCCATATGTCCATGTTATAGTTAAGTACTTTGAATTTATAGTTGGGTAAATCATTATATTGCAGGATATTTATATAACAGGTATAATTTGTGTATGTGTGTATATAATGCATAC
>PVKM010025670.1:0-19799 GCA_004027735.1 Carollia perspicillata | reverse complement strand
GTGGAGACAGAATGCATTGGAGCTGAAAAGAAGACAAGGTCTGAGCAGATGGATGTTGTGGGTGTGAAGCAGAAGACCAGATTGGAGCAGACAGAAGGTGTGGGAAGAGAATGGAAGACCAGGTCATAGAAGATGGAAGGTATGGAAGGCCAGCTGAAGACCAGTTTGGAGGAGACAGAAGGTGTGGTAGGAGAAGAGAAGATTTGGTCATAGCCGATGGGAGGTATAGGAGGCTTGCAGAAGTCCTGGTATGAGCAGAGAGAAGGTGTGGTGTAGGAGGCAAGCAGAATGTCTGGTCAGAGGATAGGAAAGGAGTGACAGCCATGCAGGAGGCCAGGTTAGAGAATATGGATGATGTTGGAGTACTGCAGACTGCCCAGTTGCAGGGGACAGAAAGAGTGAATCAGGAGGCTCCTTAAGATGAGATGGAACATTCCACTGCTGAGAAGAAAACTAGGTCAGAGCAGATTAAAGGGGTCAGAGGCTATCAGAAGACCTGGTCAGGACAGAGAGAATCTGTAGTGTGTGAGGGGAGCACAAGGCCTGGTTGGGGTAGATGCAAGGTGTGGGAGGCCAGATGAATACCAGGTCGCAGCAGATGGAAGGTGTGGGGGCCAGACAAAAGACAATGTCGGAGGACATGCAAGGTGTTGTAGGCCAGCGGATGGCCTGGATAGTGAAAAAGGAAGGTGTCAGAGCCCTGCCAAAGGCATGGTCAGGGCAGAGAGAACAAATGGGACCCAGTAGAAGTACCAGTGAGGGGTATGGAAGGTGTGGAAGATGCCGGCCTGCTTAGAGGAGAAGGAAAGTGTGGCAGTCAAGCAGGGGCTGGGTCAGAGGATACTCGGTTGGAGTGAAACAGAATGCCTGTGAGGGCAAAAGGAAGGTGTGGTAGGTGAGTGAATGCCTGGTCCAAGTATAAACAAAGGTTTTTGACGCCAGCAGTTGGCCTGATTTTATGACAGAGAAGGTATGGGACTCAATAGGAAGCTCACTAGGCAGAGACAGAACATTTGGGAGCTGAGCAGAAGATGCAGTGGAAGCAGAGGGAAGCAGTGTGAGGAGAGCAGAAAGACTGGTCTGATTAGAGAAAGGTGTGGGATGACAGTGGGAGGCCCAGTCAGGGTAGATGAAACATGTGGGAGATGAGTAGAGCACCAGGCCTTCTGATCTCCCACACTTTCCCTCTGCCCGGACAAGCTTTCTGCTAGACTCCTACTCCTTCCATCTACCCCAAACAGGCCCTCTGCTCCCCTCCATACCTCGACCAGCCTTTCTGTTCACCTCCCATACCATCAGTCTGCTCTGACTTGGCATTTTGCTTGGCTGTGTCACGTTCTCTCTCTACTGAAGGATCCTCCTGCACGTCTCCCTCACTTTCTGTCTCCTCCACCCGGGAAGTCAGCTGGCTGGCACCACCTCTGTATCTGTGGATCTGGCCTCCAGCTTGGCTCCAACACACTTCCAGCCCTCACAGTGGGCCTTCTGCTCACCTCCCACACCATTGCTCTGTAATGGAACCTTCTGCTACTACCTGACACCTGATGCCTGTCCAGCCAGGCCTTCTGCTAGCCTTCCAAACTTTATGTCTACTCTTACTTAGAGACCTCACCACCGCCAGACTTTCTGCCTCCTCCAACTAGGCCAAATGCTGGCCTCCTTTACTTCCACTATAACTCTTTTCTTATCATTCTACTAATTTTCCTCTCTCCTTAGTGGTCTTCTTCCTTTTCTGTTTCTCTCTCTCTGAAAGCCACTGAGACAATCACAACAAAGTCTACAAGACATTAAGAAGAGAGGAAAATCTGAGCAAACATTATTAAAACTAAGCATTTAGGAGATATGTTTGGTCCTCATTTTCTATTACTTTCAATATTTGATAAAGCAAAACATCTTAATAATTTGGCCTTTTAAATGTTGAAACATACATTAGAGATTTTCAGAAAGAAATACTGTCATATAAAATCATTGCTTATCTGGAGAAGGCAGTGAGAAGGCAGTGAGAAAGGTGGAAGTGGAGTCCACATTCCCTTGCGTGTGCATGAAACACCTAGCTGATCTTCTGAGGAACAGAATGAACAACCAAAGGAATCCCAGCATATGTGAAGACTGGAGACCAAAAATTGTAGAGGACATTGAAAAATCAGACAGTGAGACAATAAAACTTGGAACTGTGAAAAGACCAGAGTTGGAACCAAAGAGGGGTCATCCAAACACCTGAGACAGTGAGACAAATTTCACGTTGCTATCCCAGAGAACTTGCAAGGTGTGAGCGGAAAAGCACCACTACACCTGCTGGAAGAGGAAACCCACCAACAAAAGAACCACCAACAGATAACAACCAAAGAAGGTGAAGGAGGGAGTGGAAGCCACAGTAACCTCAATCCAGGGCTGATCTGGAAATGCAACTAAAAGGTGGAGCAATTACCCACAACAAACAACTAAATAAGAGGGAGAAAGAAGCCTGAAAACCTGGTACACACAGCTTCAGTACAACCTGTCCACACCTGCACAAAAGAATACAAGACATGGTGGATTGAGTGACCCTCAGTTAAACAGCTGGAGGGAGCAACCCACCAAAGAAAGACCCAACAACAATCAAAATACAAAGACATAGAGAGAGCCAACAAAAATGACAGCCCAAGACCAGTGAGCTCAGGAGATTAAGGAGAGTGCACCACTGAATCTCACAGATCTTCTACCATAGAAGTTCACACCAGAAACCCAGGGAGTCAGAAACAATCAATTTAAGAAACAGAGGCTAACAAGAAGAGTCTCCCAATCAATGGGAAGACAAAGAAACAATCCCCAAATGAAAGGAAAGGAGGAAGCTTCAGAAATAATGCTGAAGTAGAGGCAAGTCAACTATCAGATATTGAGTTCTAAGCAATGGTTATCAGGAAGCTTAATGAGCTCACAAAGAGCTACCAGAAACTACAGGGAAACTACAATGAACTCACTGCAAACTACATCAACATGAAAAAGGAAATGGAAACTATCAAAAATGGCCAAGAAGAAAAGAACAATACAACTTCTGAACTGAAGAACAAAGTAGAAGGAATCAAAAGCAGGCTTGATGAACCATAGGATTGGACCAGCGAGCTGGAAGAGAAGGTAGAAAAAACACTCAGAAAGAGCTAGAAAAGGAAAAGAGGCTCAGAAAGATAAGAGGGGGTAAGGGAAATGTACAACATCATGGAACATAATAATATTCATATAATAGGGCTGGAAGAAGAGAAAGAGGAAGAGGAAGAATAAGAATAAAAAAAAGAAAGAAGAAGAAGAAGGAGGAGGAGGAGGAGGAGGAGGGATAGAAAACCTGTTTGAAAAAGTAGTGATGGAAAACTTCCCTAATTTGATGAGAGAAAAAGTCACATGAATCTAGGGAATACAGAGAGTCCCAAACTGGAGGAATCCAAAAAAGTCCACTTTAAGACGCATGATAATTAAAAAGGCAAAGTTACAAGACAAAGAGAGAATCTTAAAGGCAGCAAGGGACAAACACGATGTAACATAAAAGGGAGCCCCAGTAAAGTTAGCAGCTGACTTCTCACTGGAAACACTCCAAGCCAGAAGACAATGGCAAGAAATATTTCAAGTAATGAGAACCATTGGCCTGCAACCTAGGCTCCTTTACTCAGCAAGGCTCTCAATCAAGATAGAAAGCCAAATAAGGAGCTTCACAGGAAAAAAAAAAGTCTAAAAGAATACATCTTCACCAAATCAGCTCTTGCAAGAGATGCTAAAGGGACTGCTTTAAGAAAAGGAAGGAAAAGAGAGACATAGGGGGGAACACAGGTATGAAAAAAATGGCAATGAATAAATACTTATCAATAATAAACTTAAAAGTAAATGGATTAAATGCTCCAATCAAAAGACATAGAATAGCTGAATGGAGAATAAAGCATGACCTACACATATGCTGCCTACAAGAGTCCTACCTCAGGACAAAGACCTACACAGACCGAAAGTGAAGGGCTGGAAACAAATTTTCCAAGCAAATGGACAGGAAGAAAAAGCCAGGGTAACAATACTCATATCAGACAAAATAGACTCCAAAAAAAGTGCCATAAAGAGATACCCAGAAGGTCACTTCATAATACTCAAGGGAAGAATCCATCAAGAGGCATAAACATTGTAAATATATATGCAACCAACATAGGAGTACTGAAATACATGAAGAAAATCTTGGAGGACTTCAAGAAAGATATTGACAGACACACAATAATAATAGGGGATTTTAACACCCTGCTGTCAAAAATGGACAGATCTTCCAAAAAATATTAACAAAGATATTGTGGTATTGAATAATGTCCTAGATAAAGTGGACTTAACTGATGTATACAGAGCCTTTTATCCCAAAGAAGCAAAATACACATTCTTTTCAAATGCACATGGAACATTCTCAAGGATAGACCACATGATAGGAGACAAAACAAGCCTCAACAAATTCAAGAGAATTGAAATCATATCAAGTGTTTTCTCTGACCACAGGGGACTAAAACTAGAAAGCAGCCCGAAAGGAAAAAACCCCAAACTCTCAAAATCATAGAGATTGAATAGAATGCTTTTAAACAATGAATGGTTCAAGAATGAGATTAAGGAAAAAACAGAAAGTTTCTGGAAACAAATGAAAATGAACTCACAACAACCCAAAACATATGGAACACAGTGAAGACAGTCCTGAGTGGGAAGTTCATAGCAATACAGGCCTACCTAAAAAAGATAGAAACATTTTGGACAAACAACCTAACCCTATGCCTACAAGAACTCAAGGAATGAGAACAAAAACAACCCAGAGCAAGTAGAAGGAAGGAAATAACCAAGATCAGAGCAGAATTAAATGACATAGAGACAAAACGCACAATTCTAAGGATCACTGAATCTAGGAGCTGATTCTTTGAAAAGATAAATAACATCAACAAGCCTTTAAGTAGGCTCATCAAGAAAAAAAGAGAGAGAACCCAAATAAACATAATCAGAAATGAAAGAGGAGAGATTACAACTGACACCACGGAAATACAAAGGATTGTAAGAAACTACTATGAATAACTGTATAACATGAAATTTGAAAACCTAGGTGAAATGGACAAATTTCTAGAAAAATATAATCTTCCAAAACTCAATGAAGAAGCAGAAAGCCTGAACAGACCAATAACAGCAGATGAAATTGAAGCAGTGATCAAAAAACTTGTGACACACAAAAGCCCTGGACCAGATGGTTTCACAGGAGAATTCTACAAAGCGATTAAGGAAGAGCTAACCTCTATCCTTCAAAAGTATTCCAAAAAACCCAAGAAGATAGAAGACTCCTAAACTCTTTTTATGAGTACAGCATCATCCTAAACCTAAAGCCAGATAAAGACACAACAAAGAAAGAAAACTTCAGGCCATTATTGCTGATGAACATAAATGCTAAAATCCTCAACAAAATATTGGCAAACTATATCCAGCAATACATTAAAAAGATCATACACCATGACCAAGCGGGATTCATCCCAGGGATGCAAGGATGGTTCAATATTCACAAATCAGTAAATGCAATACATCACATAAACAAAAGCAAAGACAAAAATCACATGGTCATATCAATAGATGTGGGAAAAGCACGTGATAAGGTACAGCACCCATTTATAATAAAAACACTCCCCAAAGGGGGGATAGAAGAAGCATTCCTCAAGATAATTAAGGCCATAAATGAGAGACCTACAGCCAACATCATATTCCATGGGAGAAAACTAAAATCTTTCCCACTAAGATCAGGAACTAGACAAGGTTGTTCACTTTCACCACTTCTATTCAGCATAGTATTGGAAGTTTTAGCCACAGCAATCAGACAAGAAAAGGAAATAAAAGGCATCCAAATTGGAAAGAAGGAAACGAAACTGTCATTGTTTACAGATGACATGATAGTCTACATAGATAATCCTATAGACTCCACCAAAAAACTACTCAACCTAATGAATGAATTTGGCAAAACTGGGATACAAAATCAATATCCAGAAATCAAAGGTATTTTCGTATACCAAAAATGAAACATCAGAAGCAGAAATCAGGTGAGAAAATCTCATTTGATATAGCAACTAGAAAAATAAAATACCTAGGAATAAATCTAGTCAAGGAGGGAAAAGACCCATATGCAGAAAACTACACAACACTGAAGAAATCAAGGAAGACCCAAAGAAAGGGAAACATATACTGTGTTCATGGATGGGAAGAATTCACATCATCAAAATGTCCACATTACCCAAAGCAATTTGTAGATTCAATGCAATACCTATTAAAGTACCAATGGCATATTTCACAGATATAGGACAAACATTTCAGAAATGGAACCATTCAATATGGCACCATAAATGACCCCGGATAGCTGCTGTAATTTTGAGAAAGAAGAGCAAAGTCAGAGGGATCACAATACCTGATACCAAACTGTAGTATAAGACTACTGTAATCAATACAGCCTGGTACTGGCATAAAAACAGGCACATAGACCAATGGAACAGAACAGAGGGCCCAGAAACAAATGCAAGTCTATATGGCCAATTAAGTTTCGACCAAGGGGACAACAGCATTAAATGGAGTAAAAATAGCCTCTTCAACAAATGGTGCTGGGAGAGCTGGACAGCTACATGCAAAAAAATGAAACTTGAGCACCAATTTACACCATACACAAAAACAAATTCAAGGTGGACAAAAGATTTAAATATAAGTCGTGACACCATGAAAGTCCTAGAGGAGAACATAGGCAGGAAAATCTCAGATATTTAATGCAGCAGTGTTTTCACTGATATGTCCCCTAGAGCAAGGAACATAAAGGAGGGAATAAACAAATGGTATCTCATAGAAATAAAAAGCTTCTTCATGAGACAAGCAACCCAATTAAAAAATAGGCAAAGGACTTGGACAGGCATTTCTCCAAGGAGGACATACAGAGGATTCAGAGACACATGAAAAGATGCTCAATATCGCTAGCCATCATAGAAATGCAAATTAAAACCACAATGAGATACCACTTGACACCGGTAAGAATGGCCATCATAAACAAAGCAACAAACAACAAGTGTTGGAGAGGTTGTGAAGAAAAGGGGACCCTAGTTCACTGCTGGTGGGATTGCAGACTGGTACAACCACTATGGAAAACAGTATGGAATTTTCTCAGAAAACTAAAAATGGAAATGCCTTTTGACCCAGCAATTGCACTGCTAGGATTATATCCCATGAACCCTGAAACACCATTCCAAAAGAACTTATGCACCCCAATGTTCATAGCAGCACAATTTACAATAGCCAAGTGTTGGAAGCAACCTAGGTGCCCATCAGTTAATGAATGGATAAAAAAATCTATGGTACATATACATAATGGAATTCTATGTGGCAGAAAGAAAGAAGGAGCTCCTACCCTATGCAACAGCATGGATGGAACTGGAAAGCATTATGCTAAGTGAAATAAGCCAGGCAGTAAAAGACGAATACCATATGATCTCACCTTTAACAGGAACTTAAGCAACTGAACAAACAAACAAGCAAAATGTAGCCAAAGACATTGAAATAGAAAAGGGGATGACAGTATCCAGAGGGTAGGGAATTTCAGGGAAAAGGGGAGGGGATTATAGGAACAAGTATAAAGGACATATGGACAAAAACTAAGGGGGGTGGAAATGGGAGGGAGGTGGGGAGTACTGGGGGGGCGGTGGCCTGGGATGGGAGTAAACGACAGAAAACTGTACTTGAAAAACAATTAAAATAAAAAAAAAGAAAGAAACTATACTACAAGACTATAAAAAAATAAAAAAAAAGCTTCATGGCTAAAGAAAACAGTATTAAAAAGAGAACCAACCATATGGGAAAATATATGTTCCAATGATAGCTCAAACAAGGGTTTAATTTCCAAAATATGTAAATAACTCACATTACTCCACTCTAAGAAAGACAAGCAAGCCAATTAAAAAATGGGCAAAGGACTTGAACAGTCACTTCTCCAAGGAGGACATACAGAGGACCCAGAGACACATGAAAAGATGCTTAGCAACTCTGAACAAAGATGTTCAGGTGCTCAGAAAAGATGCTAGCTATCAAAGAGATGCAAATTAAAACCACAATGAGATACCACCTCACACCAGTCAGAATGGCCATCATAAACAAAGCAACAAACAAGTGTTGGAAAGGTTGTGGAGAAAAGAGAACTCTAGTGCACTATTGGTGGGATTGCAGACTGGTATAACCACTATGGAAAACAGTATGGAATTTCCTCAAAATACTAAAAATGGAACTGCCTTTTGACCCAGCAATTGCCCTGCTGGGATTATATCCCAAGAACCCTGAGACACCAATCCAAAAGAACCTATGCACCTCAATGTTCATAGGAGCACAATTTACAATAGTCAAGTGCTGGAAGCAATCTAAGTGCCCATCAGTAAACGAATAGGTCAAAAACCTATGGTACATGTGTCCACAATGGAATTCTGTGCAGCAGAGAGAAAGAAGGAGCTCCTACCCTATGTAACAGCATGGATGGAACTGGTGAACATTATGCTAAGTGAAATAAGCCAGGCAGTGAAAGACAAATACCATATAATCTCACCTTTAACTGGAACCCAATCAACAAAACAAACAAACAAGCAAAATATAAACAAAGACAGTGAAATTGAGAACAGGCTGACAGTGATCAGAGGAGAGAGAGGAGGGAATTTTAGGGAAAAGGGTGAAGGGTTCACAGGAACAATTATGAAGGACATGTGGACAACAACGGGCACAGGGTTGGAAATGGAAGGGAGGTGGGAAGGGTTGGGGTGTTGGGCTGGGGTGGAGGGAAAAGCAGAAAACTCTACTTGAACAATAATAAAAATGTAAAAAATATTATTGCTAATCTTAGCAAGAGCAATGTCTGTGTGGTGTCGGTGCAGAGTATTGAGGGAGAAAGTGCAGAAGAGTAGGTGAAGGTAGGGAACATTTTTGCAAAGTTGCATGAGCAGTGGAGAAGAATACATGAAAGTATAGATGAATAAATTAAGGTATTGTGTTGCACCTTATTATAGAATGTTTTACTTCTGGATGCAGTGGTTTTACCTGTTATACTGACCTTATTAAATTGTAATTGAGAATGCACAGGCCAACTGTGTGGACTTCAGGGGTAATATCTTCAGTCCAAGTCAAGAACTTGCTTCTTAAGTCTCCAATTTGATATCACAATTTTTTAGGAAGAGATCAGCAACTTGATAATGAGCTCTTTAGTAAGTTAAGGCATTAGGTGGGTATTTTAAGTAGTGATAATTTTAGTGACCTGTTTCAACTCTGAGATTCTATTATTTTATGGCTTAATTGGGTAATTCAGACAGAGAATCAATTTTGTTCCCTAAATTAATTATGCTAATCACATTTTGAAGATGTTAAGTAGCAACACTCTTGCTTCATTTACAGATTTCTGCTTTTATTTTACTTGATTGAATTATATTTTATAAAGTATGGTTTGGAAGTTCTAGGTTGGAACCTTTAGATTTGGATACCTGAAGGAAATTTTCTGTTTAAAAATATCTACTAGCTCCTGGTCTTTAAAAAGCTTACATTGTATTATGTTTAGTGGTGGACAAGACTTAATAAATAACACATTTAAGTTGATAATTTTAACACTTTAAAAAAAAACCTTCCTTCCCTAATTAAACATTTATCATAACCAAATGCTTTTAGAAGTTAAAAGAGGAAAGTGACCCAGGGCCCAGCCCACTAAACTTCATTTAAACTTCCCCCTAAGTACACAACCACTTTACACATACAGAATATGCACACATTCATGCACACACACCCTTTATGGCTCTTCAGAACCCCTCTGAAAAATGACCGATTAACATTAATTAAACAATGTGAGATAATTTGTGATTGACTTTCAAAGCGAATGGTATCATTTGAGGATAGAAGAGGTTCATATCCATCAAGGACATCTATTACAATGTGTCAAGGTCATCTATTACTAAATGACAAATTACCCTGAAGCTTAGAGGTTAAAACAACATTTATGATCTTCCAGTTTCTCTGGGTCAGGAATTGGAGAAAATTTAGTTGGATCCTCTGGCTCAAGGTCATGGTCTCTGACAAGGCTTCGAGCTATAGCTTAGGCTCACAGGCCTGGAGCAGGATCTGCTTATAAGTTCTCTTAGTTATTTCTGGTAGAATTCAGCTCACTGCTGACACTCGAACTTAGGACTTTAATTCTTCCCTCACTGTGGGCTGTGGAACACCCTCTGTTATTCACATGGGCCCATAAAGCAGCTTAGACACAGCAGTTGACTTTAGCAGAACAATGACATGGCAAACCATTATGAACAAGATAGAAGTCACAGTCTCAAAGAATATAAAAAGATTTTTACATTTATAATCAATATTATTTAGCTCTTAAACCTGAGAAATGTTTTGCTAGTTATACTGAATCAGGTGTTTTACATTCTTTAAAAGCTTTTTAGAATGTTTCTTAATCTTTTTCTCCAGAAACTTAATGAGCATTAATGTTTATTTTTTAAATGCTTCATTGCACATATCTAAGTTCTATGGAATATTTCATAACCTCAAGTGTGTGTTTTGGAAAAGAGAAACAGGAAGTTAATTGGAAATGTGATGAATCCTCCAGACAAATTGTAATGTCTCGATGTGGTTAAGATTAATCACATTTCTGTGTGAGGTATAGTCCATGCTGCTACTTCTGTCACAATATGGAGCCCCATCATCACAGCGTGACTAAGAGTCAGAACCATTGTTAGAGGTACTTGTCACTTCAGAACAAATCATTCTGAAAACAGCAAAAGCAGAAAGCATGAACTGCACGTTGACGTGGGGTTATATAATGTGGAATGAGCAGCTGTTGGTAATAGGGTAACTGACACATAACTTACAACGTCTACATGGACATCATACAAACAAAGCACATGTTGAAAAGTGAGCTTTCTTCTGCATATTTTACTGAATTCCACCCAAAGGAGTCTAAATGCAAGACGATGGAATTCTTTCAGAAGCACTTCAGTAATCACGGCTTTTTCTCAAGAAGAGGTAGAGAGTAGCAAACAAAGAAAGCTATCTTTTCCTAAAACGAAGTCGTGGGTAATTGAATGTTTTGCTACACCCATAAAAACATCTGGAATCACAGAGATGAAAGGTAGTGCTAGGCTTTGAAAGACTTTTGCCCCTCAGAGAAGGAGTGTTTTTAAAAACAGAAGAGATTAGGGATGGGGAAAACTCATACACAGCACAAGACACTGGGCTGCTCCCCGAGAGCTCTTTGCATGCTGTGTGGGACCATCCTGTAAGTTTCACACACTCCCCCACTCCCATTTTTGTCCGAGTTTATATATTTTCTCCAATTTGGTTCTTACAACCCATATCTTAGACTGTAATTATTTAAATTCTCTGGGAGAAGAGTCCAGATTTCAGTTTCTATAACCACGCTTCTTTCTTTCCTCTGCATCCTGCGATGACACCAATTGTATGATTAAGTTCTGGAGGATTAAGTCACTCAGGCATTTTTTTTCTCAGCCTGAATGCCTCTCTTTTATCTTAAAGAATAAACCTATAAGGTTAATCACTATATTGGGTGATTCAGATGGTTAAAAAATAGTGGGAGATAAAGTGCTCAAGTGAAAAAGGAGTTTGAGAAGGGAGAGTTTAACATGAGCTGTAGCCAACAGGAAAACATCATGGCCACGGTGAGGTTTGAGATACACTTTAAAGGAAGAGAAGTTGAATGAGAATAGCATAGGGGCAGATGAATAGCATTGAGGTGAGGAATAACTATACATATCTACACGGTGCAGGTACTTGATTATGGGCTAAAACACCGATTTCCCTCCTTGCAACAAAAAGATCATTTTTGTTGTTGTTCTTAGAAAATTAATGGCTTTACGATTATGCAGTTTGATCAGCTGTTTAGTCAAACACTTCAAGGTAAGAGAAGATAAACAAATTAGTTCATGATTCAAGATACTGTTTTAAAAGAAAGTTCCAGTTTTTTGTATAATGCTCATCATACTGGCTTTTCAAAGCTCCTTCCAAAAAGTTGAGAAGAAAATGTTTAGAAGAAAAGACAATTGATTTTACCCATTTCTTTTATCAATTGTACATACATGTAATTTATGATACTCTGTTGGTCAGGGTTTTCCAGAGAAGCAGAACCAAGAAGATACACACACACACACACACACATATATACACACACACAAAGAGAAATTTATTTTAAGGAATTGGGTCACATGATTATGGAGGCCAGCAAGTTAAAAATCTGCAGGGTGAGCTGGAAAGCTGTAGAGCCAAAGATGAGCTGATGATGTCGTTCAAATCCAAAGGCCATCTCATGTAGAATTCACTCTTCCTTGGAGGCAGTCAGTGTTTTTGTTCTATTCAAGTCTTCAACTGATTAAATGAGGCCCACCCACATTAAGGCAGGCAATTGCTTTACTCAAAATCTGATTTAAGTATTAATCTCATCCAAAAATGCCCTTACACAGAACCTTAGTTCTCTTTCTCATCTTGCAAAATGGTGGGTGAGAAAACTGAGAAGCTGGATACTAAGGACAAGAAGCCAAGAAGGCTGGTGCTGGTAGCAAGGTTCAGAAGGGAAACCTCAAGGCCAAGACACCCAAGAAGGGGAAGCCCCACTGCAGCCAAAACCCTGTCCTGTTCAGAGGAACTGGCAGGTGTTCCTGTTCAGCTGTGTATTCCCGAAAGGCCATGTACAAGAGGAAGTATTCCACAGTTAAATCCAGGACTGAAAAGAAAAAGAGGAGAAAGTTCTTGCTACTGTCATGAAACCAGTTGGTGGCAATGAGATCGGTGGTAGCTGAGTGGTTAAACTTTGCAAAATGTGTAGATGTTGTTTTACTGAGGGTGTGCCTCGAAAGCTATTGAGCCGTGGCAAGAAATCCTTCACTCAGCATGTGAGAAACCTGTGGATCAAGTCACTCTAGGGAAAATCTTTTTTTAAAAAAAATAAACAAATCTTTTTTTAAAAAAGATTTTACTTATTTATGTTTAGAGAGAGGAGAAGGGAGGGAGAAAGAGAGGAAGAGAAACATCAATATGAGAGAAACATTGATTGGTTGCCTCTTCTATATGCATCCCAACTGGGAATTGAACCCGCAACCTAGGCATGTGCCCTGACTGGGGATAGAACTCCCAACTTTTTGGTGTATGAGATGACACTCTAACAAACTGAGCCACACAGGCAGGGCACTTATTCTGCGTGGTTTTACTTAAACTGAGCTACACCGGTCAGTGCACTCCAGGGCCAATGTGATCATCTTCACCGAGCATCACAAGAGGTAAGAGCATCATTATCCTGAAGCAGCTGAGCCATGGCCTGTTATTTGTGACTGGACCTCTGTCCCTCAATTGAGTTCCTCTGTGTAGAACACATTAGAAATTTGTCATCACCACCTTCACCCAAATTGATATCAGTGGTGTGAGCCATCTCCAAACACCTCATGAACAATTCCTTCAAGAAGAAGCTGTGCAAGCCCAGACACCAGGAGGGTGAGATCTTTAAAAAAGAAATATGAGATTACAAAGCAGCACAAGGTTGATGAGAAAGCCACGGACTCACAAATTCTGCCAAAAAAATCAAAGCTTTCCTTTAGCTCCTGGGCTGTCTGTGCTCTGTGTTTGCTCTCACAATGGGCTTTATCCTCAAAAGCTGATGTTCTAAATTTCTTATGAAGAACCTTATTAAAATAGCTGATCTGTTTAAAATAAAAATAAAAGTCAAATCAAATCAAATCAAATAAAACAAAACACCCTCACAGAACATCCAGAAGAATGTTGGACTACATATCTGGGTACGGTGGCTCGGCCAAGTTGTCACAGAAAATTACCCATCACTGGGTGTTTTTTCCTATAATCCTAATGACAGTGGATAAGTCACTTACTTATTCCAGCCCTCAATCTTCTCTTTTGTAAAATTAAGAGAGATGATTTCTAAAATCCCATGTTTTTCAACCTCACAATAAACCTTTCTCTAATATCCTTCTTTTTCAATTCTCCTTCCTCACAAATATACTTTCATAGATATATAACAAAACAGGCAGAAGCAAGTTGATGATTAACTAGTCAGTTATAAGAGGCTATGACACCAATAACTGACTTTTTAATGTGAAAATAGTATTCCTACATATTGTTATAAGAGCATTTGAACTGAGTAGCCTTTTTACTAGTGCTGAGAGGTTTGAGCTCTGTCATTATCATTTTCTCATCTGATTTACTTTCAGGCTAAAGGTACACATGGTGAGAAAACCTGCTAGTATTTTAATGTAAACTGTGCCCTTCAACAAAGGTAATTGGCTTCCAGGGCACTTAATGACCTTATTCATTAAAATGTGTTCTCAAATCAACTGCTAAGTAGGCTAATGATCTAAGGTTTTGGTCCACATAGCTAGCACACTAGGGTTCATGAGGAAATATCCTGCTAGTTAAAATACCAAACTCGAATGGCAGAACAATGTTAAAGAGACCCTATCAAGATTTCTAATTTAAGGCATGATCACTACAGGCAAAGTTGCTGGAAGTACTTGGCTTTCCTGAATTAAGGATTAAATAGGAGGATGTTAAGGAGTATAGGATTATTAAAAGTTCACCATTATTGATACACATTCTATCTTTCCAGTGTATGCAAACAATTTTCTACTGTCATTAATCAGAAAATGTCATAATCAGAATTTTCAAAAATAACGTGAAGCTTTCTCTCCGGAGTGCGGTGGCTCTCCAGAAGACTTAGCCAGTGGGGCACAAGTACTTGGCTCTGAGATTTCCCTCAGACTCTGCCCTGTGTGAACGAACATCCTTGGATTCACTATCTTCACTAACAGCTTAATTGCCTTGGGGCTGCGTGTGAGGTACAACTAGAGTGAGGTCATGGCTGAAAACAGGCTATCAGTTGTGGCAGATCAATTAGATATTATAAAGAAAACTGATGCCGCATCAACATGTCCTTAAGAAAATTACTATGACACAGAGCGTGTCTAGTAGAAAATAATTTAAAAAGAGGTGTATTTTAATTTTACAAGTAAGGAAATCCAGGCTTCAGTTGTTAGAGAATTAATTTAGATAACTTTACCCAGATGTTCTATTTTTGAAAGGTTTTTGGAAAGAGTCTGTCTTACATTGAGGCCATGCATCACAAAGCATCAGAACATTCCAAAAGGTCACCCAAAATTAACTTATCAAGACTCAGGAGGCTTAACTAATTGATTCAAAGAATAAATGGATGTGTTAAGAACATCATATGTGTTGTATGCACTTAGGAATCAATCTTCAAAATGCAACTGTGGTCTTTGAAATTTCTGTCAAAATAAAATAAAAATACATACATATATACATACGTACACACAAAGTGTGTTACACAGACTTTCTTTAATAAAAGCAACAACATCAAATAAATTCAAAGCAAGAGTTGTGACAAAGTTGTAAAAGCCACCCTGCCCTTATTTAGCCTAATATTTTTGTTTTGGAGTCTGAAAATTATCGTTACATGTCATGTTGATGACAGGCATTTTACAGTCTACAGACAAAGTGAATATTCTTTTAGCTTCTGCGTAAAAATGTGTCAGTTACATAACTGATCTAGTTAAATAAATACTCTAGTATATGTGTATCTAAATTTTGTTTCTCTGGGATGTTATGTCTATAAAATCACCAAAAGTTAACTTTAAAACCAATCAAACAAGGATTTTTCATTTTTTTCTTCACTAATGTTTTACAGATATTTTTGACATTTAATTTTTGATTTTATTAAGAAAATGGTATAATTTTCTAAAACTGCTTTGTAATCTCTTTACTTACTGATAGAATTCTTAATGGATGACTAGTATCTTCCTATTTTGGGCTTTTCATTCATTGTTGCATCTGTTCACGAATCCAGTAATTATCTACTGATTACTCTATGCAAAGTACCATGTTGGTGCTAGAAAGACAGTGATGATCAAGACAGAAAATTACCCCAAATTGCCCATTAAACATTTAGTTCTAGTACTGATAAATGATAGGAGAAGAGGTACATGCTGTAAGGACATTTGCAGAATGTCTGACTTAGTTGGGAACTGGGAGGTCAGGGAAGGTATATTTTGAGCAAGGCTTGGAAAGATGATGAGAAATAAACTAAATAAACAAGCAAAAACCTGGCATATGCAAAGAACTTACTGTAAGAAGGTACAGGTAAATGTGACTTTTGAATGGGAACAGAGATCAAAGCATCATTAAAAAGTGAAATTCTGATCATACTCTTGAAATAATTACAGTTGGGGGGAAGGGGGAGACAGAGACAGAGAGAGACAGAGGGAAGGAGGGAGAGAGAGAGAAAGAGAGAGACAGAGTGAGCCATTAAAGAAACCAAAGAACAAGAAGTTTTTTTCCTACTCAGGTTTTAGAAGAATACCTACAAATTATGAAAGAAAGAGGCTAGAGTGAAAAAGTCTTATTATTCAAGGATCAGTTCAATTGTCCCACTCTTTGGGACACTTTCTCTGATCTCCTTAAATAATTCAGTAGCTGTGAACCCCAAAGCATGTACCACAAACTGCTTTCATAGATGTGTCTCTCTGAATTACCTTTTACATGTATGGAGATAGGTGCTATGCTTAATACAAGTACTTTAAAAAACATTAATTATTTCTAACAACTATACCCTTCACTTCTCTGAATCATGTCACTGACCTGTAGGCCACCCCTCTCTTGCACTTAGTTCTAGGTTCATTGGCATGTTTCCAATTTTATCTGTCATCATCTATAATGAAAACCAAGTCCACATAGATCATCCTTCTAACACCTTGACCTCTTGGTTACTTGGCCTCCTTTTCCTCTGTGATCATATCCTTCCTTCTAACACTGTGGTCCATTCCTTTTCTTACTAATAACCAAGTCTTAATCATTTCAAACTGCCAGGTCCTCCCATGGTGGGGAGATCTCCACAAACTATTCTCTTCTGGAATATTTTAAGAATGAAGAAATATATATGTATATGTTTAAATTACGTAGTGACTTACGACTTACAAAACATCCTCTCCTGCATTATCTTAGGTCTTTCACTAGACGTCTCTCATTCAGTCCTTTCGGCAATCTTGTTACCGGTGAAGTTGAGGTTTTAGTTAATATTGCTGTATTGTAATGGCATTAGGTGGCCTATAAGGTCATTAGAACCTTACCCATGTATCAAAATTTAGAAGGAAATGATTTCTGTGTGTTTTATATAACCCACAATAACCATTCATTTGCAAGAAAATCATGCAAAAATTAGACCTTTGCCTATTGAAGACTGAGGTAAACCAAAATATAGGAGAGGAGAGAGTCTTAAAAGGTGAGGAGCCTGTAATTGTAACAGGTGACACACATACTGCTAGATTTGGGGAAAAATTGATTTTGTGATAAGCAGTGTATATTTTGCCACTAAGGTTGTTACACGCTTTTGTAAACCTTAATACATCACTGAAAAATCTCAGCTTCTGCTCTGCATTCTCACTGGTTTAGAGCCAGAAAATCTTTCATTCACAGAATTAAACATTTAATAGGTTCTCCATGAATGTTGATTAGTTAGCTGATTTTGTCAGGATTCAATTATTTCAATGTCAGAATAGGACACTACATAAATTAATGCCTGCCTAAGAAGTTTAATTTCTAATGGCAAAAAAAGTCCTGAAACTCAAGAAAATATTAAAGTATGTGTGTGTTTTTTCCCTAAGGCACAGATTGACATTTTTAAATGCCATTCTGCTAGCAGTTCACTCATTCATTCATTCATTCAACATATATTTATTGGCAGCGTACTTACTGTCAGCACTTGAACTGAGTTCTTGGGATATAAAGATGAAAGACATTCTGGGCTTCCAGTCTAGGATGGGTGGGAGGCAGACAATCCAAACTGGAATAGCAGCACAGAGCTATTACGATGATATTGAAACTGTCATGAGAGAAAAAGCAGAAACAACAGGTGGTCTAGCGTAAAGCAGTTCAAGGAAAAGCTTCATGGAAAAAGACTTAACACCTGAGACCTAAAGGGTGAGTGAGTCCAAGATGAGCCTTAGGAGTGGGGTGAGGAGAGTGAGTGAAGCATGTCTTAGGGTAGAGCCAGCCCTCGAGAAGGTGCATTTGCCCAGGAAGCTAATTTGATAACAGCACTGTTTACATAATGGGAACAGGTGAGACAGGAGGGGAAGAAACATATTCGAGAGTCTTATAAGCCATACCGAGGGCTCATGGGAAGCAGTCATGGGGTTGTAAGCTGGTATTTAGCAAGATCATTATTAGATGCATTTAAAAAGTCCTACTGGCTAAATTGTTTCTCTTACATTTGTTACTGCATTGATCACCAGCCCTGGTTCAACTCGTCTTGTGGACTCCAGGCACCTCCCTTCTTACTTGGTGCTGTTATCAAATATTTTTTATCAAAGGGTTTAAAAATACTTTGTAGATATTTCTTAATGAACTCTCCCAAGAATTTTGTATTCATTATTTAAATATTAATGCTGGAGCAGGACAATAAACTTCAAAGCAAAATGACTTCAGGGGAGCAGACCAAGCAATAAAAGTACCAACTAAGTTCGCCTAATTATATTGGCCCAAGGAGGCTGATTAGTGGAACATGTGAAACCATGTTGGTGGGAAACTCGATGGCTCTCTGAGGCCTCAGAAATTGCAAATCCGAGCATGTTTTAGAATTCGGATAATACAGCTCTGAGTAGAAGTGTGTTAACTGATTTTACAATTGAGAGCACACACTCAGGAGTTTTGCTTTGCTGTTCTGCTGAAGAGTCTGTTGTTTGTTGCCCCAGGAGACTTGATTTCGCAATTCACCCTGGAGCCTGGCATCCAAACGGTGCAGAACATTTGACTCAGGTCTCACAAGAATCAGCAATCCAGACAAAATACAACACATATCTAAGTGAACACTAGACCCCAGAGTTCCCTCTTTTCCACTTCAAAGATAAATACTTTTCAAGCAGCTGAGCCATAGAAAGAATAAATTTCATGTGTTGTCTTGTGTCTTCTTCTGAGACAGAGAATTTTCCATAATGCCAACTTGCTCCTGACTTTCTATCCCTATTAATGGAAGATTCTTTTTTTTTCTCACTCAGGATTGAAACTCCTTGTAATTTGGGGTTTTCCCCCTCACATCTAAGAAGGAAACAAAGCTGTTCGTTCTTCCTGATGGTTCATTTCCATTCTTCCAAGAGTCACTCTAGTTTACAGCCTTGTTAACTTGTGACTTACCGCAGTGGCTTCCAGACTGAGGGAAGTAATTGCTACCTTTCAGTACCTCAAGAGCTGTGGTGTAGCGGGTGCAGACTGTGTTGTTTCAGGGGGCAATGAGAAGATCGAACATCCAAAATACTCGGTAGAACACTGAGTTCAACACCAGGCAGCCTCACAAGAAATGATTGTCCTGTTTCTTCCTGTTTCTTCCTCCAAGCGGAGTCCAGATGATTTGTCAGGGAAAAAAGAAGAGATTCCTGCATTGGAAATGTAGGTTGAAGGGGTAAAAGAACTACCTATTGCTACTATTTATTAAATTTCTCAACAGATTGGTAGAAAATTCAGAGTAAAATTAAATATATAACAGAAAAATATATAAACATGTTCAGTGACATTTTAAAATAACATTTGGCTCAAGGCATCTTTTTAAGTACTCTCTTTAGAACAACTATAATTAAGCACATATTTCATCTAATTGCTCTATAATATTATGGTAATCATACTCAGGGCTTATATTAATTTTAATTTAGTTAATCCCTATGTTCCCATTTAACAGATGCAGAAAAATGGCATATGAATGATGACAG
>PVKM010025669.1:0-19808 GCA_004027735.1 Carollia perspicillata | reverse complement strand
GCTTTATTTCCCAGTGCTGGGGCCCTGGGGCCCTGGGTTGCGTGGATTGTCTCCCTCCCCAGCTATCTGCAGCTAATGTGGGACCTCCTGGTCAGCTGTCTTGAGCACTGTGCTTGCTTCACAATTGCCAGCCACTGCCTGTGCGCTGGAGGTGCTTTTTGCACCCGGTGCCCCCACTTTTTGTGCTGCCACCCATCTCTGCTTGGCTGCCCAACTCCGCCCCGCTTACCGGTCTGGATGGATGTGTCTATTTTATCTCCTTGGTTGTCCAACTTCCTTACAGTTCAATTTTATGTCAGTTTTGGTTGTGATTTTGTTTCTAAATTACTGTTGTTCTTATTTTGATTGTGGGAGGAGGCATGGTGTGTCTACGTATGCCTCCATCTTGGCCTGAAGTAGTATGAGTATTTTTAAACTCACTTTGTTCACTCCAATGGCCTACAGATTTTCAATGTGAGCAGCCATACATCCACTTTCTTGTTTTGTAGCTACAGCTAATATTTCACAATGCCAGTTAGGAAGTGGAGGGTATGGTTTAGTATAGTTATCAGTAGAAATAAGTGGATGACATTGGCACTTGTAGACTACCAAACATAAGTGCAACTGAGAACTATGTGTGATCTCAAAGGAAAGTCCTGAAAAAAGATAGTGCACCACACAATAGGCAGCCTCAAGAGGGGAAAACAATGACACAAGATATCAGTAAAACTTGTTGAGATTCTAGTTTGTCCTCCTCACTGTGCTAAGCATTGGTGATACAGTGCAATTTAAAGCAGTTCCCTTCTTCGTGCAGCTTATAGTGTAGGGGGGAGGACAGACATGACACAATAACGTGGGATGACTCATCACAGGGAAAGTAGAGGGTGCTCCAACTCATTTTAGGGGTTCAGCTATGTCCCCTAGGGAAAGTGAAATTTAAACCAGATCTGAAGGATCAGTGGGATTTTCCCCAGTCACCTGGAGGTGTCAATCTGGATTGGGGAAGAAATAGCATCACAAGCTGAAAGAATAGCACATGGGAAGGCCTAAAAGCTAGAGGAAATATGAGTAAGATGATACACAGGAAAAGAGGCAAGAGAGGGGGGCAGATGTGAGTCTAGAGGGTTTTGAAAGCCAGGTAGGGATTTGAGTCTTACATCTAAAGGCAAGGAAGGTCACTGGGGGTTTTGAACAAGGGTGTGGCCTGGTCAAGTTAGTCTCTTAGCCAGAGAAGTAGAGTGATGGTGTGATGGATGGGTTGAAGAGGAGTAAACCTAGATCAGGGTGAGGTTGTTGCAATAATCCAGATGGAAGAAGAAGAAGATCCAGGATAGGAGGATGGAGGGAGGTTCACTGATTCAAGATACAGTAGAAGACAGAATCAACAGAACTGGCTGTGGAAAGTGAGAGATAATGCCTAAGTTTCTAACTTCAGAGATGAAGAACAGAGTGGACCAGAGATCATCTTTTAATCAGCCCAACTGATTAAGGTTATCACCCATTCCTTAATGGAGTAATTACAGATAGTATCAGAACCTAGTTCTTTGTATACAGGTATGAATGGTAAATAAATAGTGTATAATTTTATTTTAGACCAAAGTTGATTATTTTCAATATTATCTTTTTTTAATAACACATTTTTCAATAATGTGGTTTTATTTTTGTTATCTCAGAATGTCCTACACAGCATAACTAGATTTGGGTCTTTTTTTTTTTTACCTCAAAATTAATACTTAAGATTTGGAGTGAGCAGAACCAGGAAAATACTGATATGGAATTCTGAGTTAAAGAGGTTTATTTCTATTTGGGTAAGTTATATATCTTGACTTAACAAGTGTCAACTCCTATGATTTCAGCTTGAAAGGGAAGATAGGCTCTAGCTGGTGTGGCTCAGTGGGTTGGGCATTGTCCCACAAGACTAAAGATTGCAGGTTCAATTTCCAGGTCAGGGCACATGCCTGAATTGCGGGACAGGCCCCTGGTTGGGGGTGTGAGATGGGCAACTGATCAATATTTTTCTCACACATCAATGTTTCTTTCCCACTCTTTCTCCCTTCCTTCCCCTCTCCCTAGAAATAATAAAAAATAATCTAAAAAGGAAGATATTATGTGTTTCATTGTATAAAAGAGAAGCTAAGTCCAAGAAAGTTTAAGTGACCTTCATTAAGTCATGTGGAACCAGGGTATTTGATTCGTGTTTTGAGACTTCTTTCTCATTTAATGCTCCTATAGCCCCAGCTGACTAAGAATCTGGAAATCAGCTGGCAGGGAAATGGATGCTGCCCTCTTGGCTGAAGTAGAGAGGTTGGGAGGGACAGAGGGAAGCTCCTGGATCGACAGACAGAAACCCTGAGGCTGAGGTCCAAAGCGGTTGTTCCTTGTATTTGTGCAGAGATTGCATGTTTTATTAGTAAAATGATACCTAAATGGGATCACAGAACACATCAATGTTTGAAGTGATGACATTTTGCATCCTAAGTAGCAGTGTACCTTAAGTGCCTGATCTTAAAAACTAGTCTTTGAGCAACTTGTGGGCAGAACTTGAGTGAGAGATGAGTCTTGGTGTCCACACCATGCTTGGCACACAACAGGAGCTGACAAGTTGTTAAGTGAGTGACGTCACCACATGCGTTAACCAGCTGACCAGATCGCAGCCATGGGATTGTGCCTAAGTCCCCTGCTGGGGGATACTGATTCTGACAGCCAGCTTCTTTCATTGTCACCCAAGGCTGATCAGTGAACTTGCAATTGAATGAAGGTTATTTAAAGCTCATTGGCACACACACAAAGCAATTTAATAACATTCTGTTTTTAATTTTATTTTTTATTTATATATTTTCTATTGTTGTTCAATTATAGTTGTCCCCATTTTTCTCTCATTACTCTCCGCTGCCCTACCCACCACCTCCCACCTTCAGTCACCACCCCTCATTGTCTTTCTCCATTGGTCCTTTATATATGTTCCTTGCCTTGAACTTTCCCATTCTTTCTCCCATTAAACCCTCTCCCAACGCTCCCCTGATCACTGTCTGTTTGATCTTTATTTCCATGTCTCTGGTTCTATTTTGCTTTCTTGTTTGTTTTGTTGATTAGGTTCCACTTATAGGTGAGATCATATTGTAGTTGTCTTTCACTACCTGGCTTATATCACTTACCAAATAATCTCCAATTCCATCCATGCTGTTCTGAAGTGTAGGAGCTCCTTCTTTCTTTCAGCTGTGTAATATTCCATTGTGTAAATGTACCACAGTTTTTTGATCCACTCATTTACTGATGGGTACTTAGGTTGATTCCAGCACTTGGCTATTGTAAATTGTGCTTCTATGAACATTGGGGTGCATAGGTTCTTTTGAAATGGTGTTTCAGGATTCTTAAGGTATAATCCCAGCAGTAGAATTGCCAGTTCAAAAGGCAGTTTTATTTCTAGTTTTTTTAGGAAATTCCATACTGTTTTCCACAGTGGCTGCACCAGTCAGCATTTCCACCAACAGTGCACTAGGGTTTCCTTTTCCCCACATCCTTGCCAATTGTTGTTGTTTGTCGATTTACTAATAATACCCATTCTGACAGGTGTGAGGTGATATCTCATGGTGGTTTCAATTTGCATCTTTCTGATGGCTAGTGATGTTCATTTTTTCATGTGTGTCTGGGCCTTCTGTATGTCCTCCTTGGAGAAGTGTCTGTTCAGGTCCTTTGCCCATTTTTAAATTGGATTGTTTGTCTTCCTGGAGTGGAGTCATGTGTGTTCTTTATATATTTTGGAGATCAAACCCTGGTCTGAAGTATCATTGGCAAATATATTTTCCCATATGGTTGGTTCCTTTTTCATTTTGCTAATGTTTTCTTTAGCCATGCAGAAGCCTTTAATTTGATGTAGTCCCATTGGTTTATTATTTCCCTTATGTCCCTTGCTGTAGGGGACATATCAGTGAAAATACTGCTGCGTGGAATATTCAAAATTTTTCTACCTATGTTCTCCTCTAGGACAGTTATGGTGTCATAACTTATTTAAGTCTTTTATCAATCTTGAGTTTATTTTTGTGTATGGTGTAAGTTTGTGGTAGAGTTTCATTTCTTTGCTTGTAGCTATCCAGATCTCCCAACACCATTTGTTAAAGAGGCCATTTTTACTCTATCTTATGCTCTTGCCCCCTTGGTCAAATACCAATTGACCATAGAGACATGGGTTTATTTCTGAGCTCTCAATTCTGTTCCATTGATCTATGTGCTTCTTCTAATGCCAGCACTGAATTGTTTTGATTAAAGTGGTCTTGTAATATAGTTTGATATCAGGCATTATGATCCCTCTTATTTTGTTTTTCTTTCTCAAAATTGCTGAGGCTAGTTGGGATTGTTTATGGTTCCATATAAATTTTTGAAATATTTTTTCTAATCTGTGAAATATGTCATTGGTATTTTAATAGGGAATGCATTGAATCTATAAATTGCTTTGGGTAGTATGGACATTTTTATGATGTTAATTCTTCCAATCCATTAACATGGTATATGCTTCCATTTATTTGTGTCTTTCTTAATTTTTTTCTTCAGTGTTCTGTAGTTTTCTGGTTAAAGGTCTTTTACCTCCTTGGTAAAGTTTATTCCTAGGTACTTTATTTTTCTTGTTGCTATAACAAATTGGACTTTTTCCCTAATTTCTGTTTCTGATATTTTATTGTTGGTGTACAAAAATGCCTTCTGAATGTTGACTTTGTATCACACTGTTTTGCCATATTCACTTATTAGGTCAAATAGTTTTTTGGTGGAGTCTATACTGTTTCCTATGTTCACTATCATGTCATCTGCAAACAATGACAGGCTTACTTCCTCCTTTTCAATTTGGATGCTTTTTATTTCTTTTTCTTGTCTAATCACTGTAGCTGGAACTTCCAACACTATGTTGAATAGAAGTGATGAAAGCAGACACCCTTGTCTTGTTTTTGACCTTAGGTGGAAAGTTTTACATTTTGCCCATTGAGTATGCTGTTGGATGTAGGTTTCTCTTATATGTCCTTATTATGTTGAGGTATTCTCTGTACTCCCACTATGCTGAGTGTTTTTGTCATAAATGGGTGCTTTACCTTATCAAATGATTTTTCAACATCTATTGATATGATCATGTGATTTTTGTCTTTCTTTTTTTAATGTGGAATATTATGTTTATTGATTTGTGAATATTGTATCCTTGCATCCCTGGGATGAATCCCACTTGAGCATGGTGTGTGATTTTCTTAGTGTATTGCTGGATAAGGTTTGCCAATATTTTGCTGAGGATTTTAGCATCTATATTCAGCAATATTGGCCTGTCGTTTTCTTTCTTTTTTGTTGCTTTACCTGGTTTTAGATTGGGACAATGCTGGCCTCATAAAAAGAGATTGGGAGTCTTCCCTCTTCTTGGATTTTTTGGAATAGTTTGAGAAGGATAGGGGTTCACTCTTCCTTAAAAGTTTGATAAAATTCTCCTGTGAAACTTTCTGGTCCAGGGCTTTTGTGTGCCAAGAGTTTTTTGATTACTGCTTCAATTTCACTAGCTGTTATCAGTCTGTTTAGGCTTTCTACTTCTTTTTTATTCTGTTTTGGAGAATTATATATTTCTAGAAGTGTATCTATTTTACCCAGGATGTCAAATTTCTTGGCATATAGTTTTTCATAGTAATTTCTTCCAATCACTTGAATTATTGTGGAATCAGTTGTAATTTCTCTTCTGTCACTTATGATTTTATTTATTTGGATACTCTTTTTTTTTCTTGGTGCATCTGGTTAGAAGCTTGTCGACTTTGTTTATCTTTTTAACAAATTAGCTCCTGGATTTATCAATCCTTTGAATTGTTCTTTTAGTCTGTATGTCATTTAGTTCTGCTCTGATCATTATTATTTCCTTCCTTCTATTCACTCTGAGCTTTGTTTGTCATTGTCCCTCCAGTTCTTGTAGATATAGGGTTAAGTTGTTTATTTGAAATATTTCTATCTTTTCTAGGTTGACCTGTATCACTATGAATTTCCCTCTCAGGACTGCCTTTGCTGTGTCCCGCAGGTTTTGGATGGTTGCGTGTTGATTTTTGTTTCCAGAAACATTTTGATTTCTTTCTTGATCTTATTCTTAACCCATTTATTGTTTAATAGTATAATATTCAGTCTCTATGAGTTTGAATATTTCTGAGTTTTTTCCTTCATGTTGTTTTCTAGTTTCACGCCCTTGTGGGTCTGAGAAAATGCTTGATATGATTTTAATTTTCTTGAATTTGTTGAGGCTTGTTTTGTGTCCTATCATGTCCTCTATCTTTGAAAATATTCCAGGTGCATTTGAAAAGGAAGTGTGTTTTGCTTCTTTGGGATGAATGGTGTGTGTGTGTGTGTGTGTGTGTGTGTGTGTGTGTGTGTGTAAAATCTCCATGTGATCTAGTGTGTCATTTAGTTCTACAATATCCTTGTTGATATTTTGTTTGGAAGATCTAGCCATTGCTGACAGTGGGGTGTTAAAATCCCCTACTATAATTGTGTTGCTGTGTATATCTTTCTTGAAGACCTCCAAGATTTTCCTGATGTATCTGGGTGCTCCTATGTTAGATGCATATATGTTTACAGTATTTGTGTCTTCTTGATAGATTCTTCCCTTGAGTATAATGAAGTGTCCTTCTGTGTCTCTTTTTATGGCCAATGTTGTGAAGTCTATTTTGTCATATAAGTATTGCTACTCCAGCTTTTTTTCCTGTCCATTTGTTTGGAATGTTTTTTTCCAACTCTTCACTTTCAGTGTGTAGGTCATTTGTTCTGAGGTGGGTCTCTTATAGGCAGAATATGTGTGGGTCATATTTTCTTATGCATTCAGCCACGCTGCACCTTTTGATTGTATCATTTAATCCATTTACATTTAAGGTTATTATTGATAGGTACTTATTCATTTTCCCCCTTTGTATCAGTGTTCCCATCTCTCTCACTCTTTTTCTTCATCTTCTATAGCAGTCCCTTTACCATATCTTGCGATACTGGTTTTGTGGAGGGGTATTCTTTTAGCCTTCTTTTTTCTGGGAAACTATTATTTTGCCTTCAATTTTAATTGAAAGCCTTGATGGGTAGAGTAGTCTTGGTTGCCAACCTTTGCTTTTCTATTCATTCCCTTCTGGCTTGCAGTGTTTCCATTGATAAGTTAGGTGCTAGCCTTGTCAGAGCTCCCTTGTATGTTACTTCCTATTTTTCCCTTGCTGCCCTTAAGATTCTCCCTCTGTGTTTGAATTTCACCATATTAATTATGATGTGTCTTAGAGTAGGTCTCTTTGGATTCATCTTGATTGGGACCCTCTGTGCTTTTTGTATTTGTGTGACTTTTTCTCTCATCAAATTAGGGAAGTAATAATACCTCCATAATTACTTATTGAAACAGGTTTTGTATCCCTTACTCCTCTTCTTCTGCTTCTGGTACCCCTATTATATGAATATTATTATGTTTCCTATTTTCCTACAGCTCTTGTAATCCCTCTTCATTCTTTTTTAGTCTTTTCTTCCTTTTCTTACTGTTTGTGGGAACTTTTTTCTACTTTGTCCTCCAGCTCACTGACTCAATCCTCTGCTTCATCTGGTTTGATTTTGGTTCCTTCTACTGTGTTCTTCAATTCAGAAATTGTATTCTTTATTTCCTCTTGACTTTTTTTGATTGTTTCTATGTTATTTTCATGCTGATGCAGTTTGCAGTAAGTTCCTTGTAGCTTCCCTGTAGTGTTTTGTAATTCTCACTGAGCTCATTGAGCTCACTTATAACCATTGATTTGATCTCATAGTTTACTTGCCTCTATTTCACTTAGCATTCTTTTTTTAAAAAATATTTATTTATTTATTTATTTTTAGAGAGAGGGAATGGGAAGGAGAAAGAGTGGGAGAGAAACATCAATGTGTGGTTGCCTCTCATGAATCCCCTGCTGGGAACTGGCCTGCAACCCAGGCATGTGCCCTGACTGGGAATCAAACCACGATTGTTTGGTTCGCAGGCCCTCGCTCAATCCACTGAGATACACCAGCCAGGGCTCAGTTAACATTCTTTTAGGGGATTCCTACTTTCCTTTTGATTGTGGGTTGTTTCTTTGTATTCCCATTTTGAGGATACTCTTCTTGTTTGCTTCTGCTTCTTTAATTGATCTATTTTGACTCTCTGTCTTTGTGTTGTGAACTTCTATGGGAGGAGACTTGTGTGACTCAGTGGTACAGTCTCCTTGATCTCCTGAACTTGATATCCTTGGGATGCTCTTTATGCTGTTTATGTTGGCGCTCTGGAGGTAATTGGTTTTGATTGTTGTTGGGTCATTCTTTGGTGGGTCCGTCCCTCCAGCTAATTGTCTGATGATCACTCCACCCACCATGTCTTGTATACTGTAATGCAGGTGCTGCCAGGACAAAACCACATAGCTCAGGAAACAAACCCACATTCGCAAGAATAATTCCCACCCCCAATGCCACTATCAAGAGCAAATGAACTAGTATTAATAAGATTATTAATAGGGTGTAAATGAACCAATATTAATAAGGGTGTAAATTTAGAGTATTTTATCAAAGGAGAGTGAATATGAGATGACCTATGGAAAGAAAAATGATTTTGAGAAGGTAGAAGGAAGAACACTAATAAGAGTAGGTAATCAGAGCAATGCAAAGAGAGAAAGTAAAATTTACATAATAAATTAAAAAGGAAATGAAGAAGGTGAAATGGGGTAAGAGAAGGGAAGTGTATAGTATTAGGTTTAATCCGAAATTAAAAATAAAATAAAATAAAACACAGTGAGAGAAAAAAAAAAGGAAGATAGAAAAATAAATACATAATAAAAAAATAGGAACAAAATTGCAGAAAAAGATCCACCACAGCACTATCAAGAACAAATAAGCTAAAATTAATATAGGTGGAATGAGAATAAGGGAGAAAGAAAGAAAGAAAGAAAAGCTTAAGAGATGTCTAGAGGAAAGGGAAGTGATTTTGAGATCATAGAGGCAGAGGGAATTCTAAGAGTGAGGAATGCAAATCAGGCTAAAACAGGGAAAAATTAAAATTTGAGATGAAAATAAAAATAAAAAGAAGAAAGGGTAGGATTAAAGAGGAAAAAAGAAAACTAAACAGGGTAAGTCATTAAAAAATTAAAATTTGAGACAGAAAAAATAGTAGGAGTGGAGAATGGTAAAATTTGAGATTTGAAATACAAAAATAGTGAAGATCTAGAGAGAAAATTGAAAGGTGCAACAACTACCCTATCCACAAACAACAAGGAAAGATTGCTAAAGGTGAAGAGAGAACATGTGTATTTTAAGAGTGGGAAAAGAATATGAGATGACCATTTGCAAGAAAATTGGTTTTAAGAGGCTGGACAGGGGAGATATAGTAAGAGTGTGGAATAGAAACAAGTTGTAGCAAGAGAGAAAACAAAGTTTAAAATGAAAATAAGAAGAGAAAATAAGGTAAAATGGGGCAAGAGAAGGGTGGAGCAAAATATGTTAATTGAAATAAGTTATAATATAAAATCTAGTGACTTAATATGAACAAACTTGAAGGAAAAGAAATGAATGTTAAAATGGTATACAGGAAAGAAAATAGCGTAAGTCACAGGGAAGACTAAGGTGGATTTCATCTCAGAATTCTGCAGTATTTATTAGTTTTTTCTTTCTGGATGCAGTGCTGGTAAGGTCAGATGCTGACACCATCTAGCCTCAGGCAGCCTGTTGGAGACTACCAGGGATCTACTGCCTGTGGCTGACTCCTTCAATTGTTAATCTAGTCACTGTGCACTCAGCAGTCAAGGTTAAGCACCACAGGGCAGGCAGAGTTCCTCCTGGGGGTGGGGCTATTGCTTCCCCTCAGGCTGCTGCCACTTGGAGGGGCATAGTCTGCCTGAGCAAGATGGCTGCTGCAGTATGGGGGAGTAACTCAGCACCAGGATCCTGGTGGCTACTCTCTCAGCTCTTTCCCCAAATCCTCTGTCTTCAGTCTCTTCTCAAGTACCTCTAATCTACTCTCAACCCATCCACCACCTTTTCTGGAGTCTGGGACAAGTGGCTGCAGGTGAAAATTTGTGCATTGGCCCTTTAAACAGCTCTTTGAGTCTCAAGCTGTCCTTCTCTGGCAGAAAGAAACCCTGCCGCTTTTCACAGCTGTATGTTATCTCTGTATTTTTCAGGCTCTGGTGCTCTAGGCTCAGGATCCAAGCTTGGGGTTTAGAACCCACACTTTCCAAGGGGATCCATCTGGCCACTTAAATATCCCTCTAGACACTGCCATCTGTGGGCACCCAACCAGCCCTCTTGGGTCACCACTGAACTTCCTCCCAGTCATGTTGTGCTGAAGTGTTTTCTTCTGTCTGTCTGAGGTTATAAGGCTTCTCTCTCACTATTGTGCAGTTGTTTTGGATGATTTCTCCACAATTAAGTTGTGATTCCAGATTGGTCCTGGGAGGAGGTTAGTGTGACTTCTGCTCACTCCACTGCCATCTTAGATCTCCCCTGAAATTCTGTTTTTAATTAAACCATTCTAGTCACACAGCTCAGGGTGTGTGTGTGTGTGTGTGTGTGTGTGTGTGTGTGTGTGTTGCATAAAGTGAAGATTATTTGGACAATTTTGTATACCAGGCTACTGTCCTCCCACTCCCAATCATTAACATCCCTGACTGACAATCTTCAAAGCCACCCACTTAGCCTCCTGAGTTCCTGTGCTCCAAAGCCCAGTAGCCTTTAGGTCTTAAGGGAAATTATCACAGCCTAAAGTTAATTGAACTATGATAAATAAAGCTGTGGTTGAAGTGAAATTATAAACTCAGCCTTATGGGTACATATATACTTTGAAAAACCAGTGGCTAATTTTTTTTAGTCTGTAGTCTGAGTTGATCCCAGGTAATTTACCATTGCCAGTTACTTTCCCTTCCTCCTTAGCTAGTAAAATACAAGGATCTGCTGACACAATTAAAAGAAGAAAGAAGAAGTAGAGTAAATTGATTTCAGGTTCTGACTTACAATGATCTACCTGGTTACCTGTAAAGAGCAGATGAGATGTCATTTTCCTTGATTCTTTGGTTCAATAAGTTTGACATTAAGTTTTCTAGTCTCTCACCTCTTTTAAAAATGGAAAGTGAAAAATAATAATAATCTGTTTTATGCTGGCAGAGTAGAATTGGGGCGATAAGATGATTTCCAAGTTAAAGTGATTTAAAACACAAGGATAGAACCAATCTCCTGCCAGGATCCCTGGCAAAACCACTGAGTTCCAGAAGCACCAACCTAAACTACCATGGCCCTCTTCAGTCTTTCACAGAGCCTTCGCAAGGAATTTTGTTTAATTATTTTATATCTTCTAAATTTGAACATCAACAGCTGAGTAGTATGCTAGCCATAACAAGCAACTCAACTCAGAAACTACTTGGAAAAATACTTCGGCTCTATAATATGCACTATTGCTCTCATTTTGAGAAATTCCTTTAAGCTTTCCTTGTTTACCTTAGGGATGGAGTGAATCCCTTCCCAGCTTTGTAGATAGCCCAGAAAGTACTTAATTCACAACAACATCTCATATCAAAGGAAAATGCAAATCACCTGAAGGCTCCAAAAAACCTGTAGAGATTTTGGGTGGGCAAATGGAAGATAAATGACAGGAAACTCCCATCTGAATTGTTTGGAGTCATTGCTTTGACACTTTGAAAGCATTTATTGTGGTACAATCAGCTTATCAGGTTTCAAGTTGCTCTCAGCAGAACTGCTGTGTGCTGCTTGTACACAGAGGCCCATGGCATTAAATTCCTAAAGACACCTGGGCTTGACTGGATTTCATCTGCCAAATTAGAAGGACACCTGCTTGCTACAGGGATGGGCTATGGGTTTGCTTCACACTAGCCGAAAGTTTGTAAATAAAATCATATGTTAATTGCAATAAGGGAGCATCTATTTAAAGAGTTCTACCTTTCAATCCATCCTCCATATCATCTCTAAAATCATCTTTTTAAAAGTTATAGATCAGAGCACACCACACCTGCTCTTGCTAAAAATGTTCAGTGATTTCCTACTATTTATACCTAATCTCTCTGTCTCCAACACTCTCAATATCCTCACTCCAATTATAACAACAATCTTTTTGCTAATGTGACATAAAGTGAGGATTACTCCTAATCTCACATGAGTCCATTTATTATATGTAAGTGGTCTTTTAGATAGGAATATCGTGAATGCTGTGGAAACCGTGGCAACACGTTGATTTTTCTTTTAGTACTTGCTTACTTTTCTACTTTGCCATTCTTTAAAGCTATCCTTTTTTTAAAAAAAAATCTGGTGAACCCATTCATTTCCACTTGAAGCATCACCTTCTTTTCGTACTTTCCCATGTCTGCAACAGTTAACCGTCCTGATCACTGTATTCCTAAATTGTTTGAGCATCTGTTATAACAATTGGGTATGATTAACTGCGTCGGAGTATCTTGGTCTCCTCCAGTGTCCTCTGGAATCTGTGAGGGCGGTGGAATCTGTTTTACGCAGCTTTTGTATCTTCAGAGCCTGAAAGTCCATACTTAAATGTCTGTTGAAAAAATGAATTAATAAAACAATGGTGAATCCTTTTACAAAATGAAGAACTCTTTCTGAGATGTGAATAACATACCTTGATCCATTTGGTTTACGAGTTTGGGTATTTGCTGGGTTTTTGTTAATCGTGATGCAATATTACATCATGTAGCTTCAAAGAGAAAAATAGGAAAATTTTCTCCCATATCCCCATGCCTGATACAGTGATTTATCCACTGCAATGTCAAAAATGACTCAAGAAAGTGGCAGAAAGGAAAATAAAAACACCAGGAACCAATGTATTTCGTTATAAATTATCAACCTCTGTTCTTTTACCAGACTGGAAAAGGTGTAATAAAATTGTCTGGTTTGAGTTTCCTCTCCCCTTTCTAGAGGAGGCTCTATGATCTAGAACAATGTCCACAGGGCTGGAGATATGCCGGGGGAGGAAGTCACGGCTTAGCCATTCAACACGCTTGTCCTCTGCAGCAGTTCATGTGTAGCTGATACTTTTGGAAAAATACACCTCAGAATTCCTTATTCAGTGCAATGTAGATTCCCTGTTTAAACAAAATTGTGTTTTGTTTGCTGTTTATTTTGCTTTGTAAATCTTGTTATGTATTTCCCATGCCTGTTCAAGATACCCAATTATAATGAAATCTTCCTTAGGAACAAATGGACATGTTCCATTTCTTAGATGTCCTCTTTCCATACACAAAGGCTACCAGCATAGGGTTTCTCCAATGCTGACAAATGAAACTTTCACATCTGTAGGAAATATTTACCATGTCTTCAACTTTCTCTTCATTCCTTTTATCCCCCATCTCAAGTGATATATAGAATATTGAATTCAGATTATTTTTTATTTAGAAAATATTGTAGTGTCTCTTAAAATTCACTATAAGTTCCAAATTGGCAAAAATAAAGTCCTATGATGCTGTTATCTCAAAACCAGGATAGAACAAATGTTAAGGCAGGACAAGAAACCTCGGTTTGAGTCCTTCTGTCCCCATAGGCATTACTTTGGTTACTAATAACTATGCCCCATTCTTTCAGATTCCAAATATGTAAAATAACAATAGTAGTAGTAATATTCTGCCACTGTCATAGACTTGGTTGAAAGATTATTGAAATAGGATAAAAATTGACTATGGGAAGAACAAGGCATGACACACATACCCGGTGATAGGCCAGTAAATTGGCTCTCCCAGGAGAAAAAAAATCCCCAGTATGTAATGTTTACTGATTTCTGTGGTGTAAGTACTTCCACCACGGTTGATTTCAAGCTGTCAACAATTTAATCTCCAGCTTGCAAAATTCTTGACTATTTAACAATTGGTTCTTGATACAGCTGGCTTCAGCTCACAACTGCATATACCTTGAGTCTAAGGTTCCCTAGTAGATTAGGTCATTGTAAAATGACATACCCTAATCCCCCAAACCAGCCATTTTCAATGTGGGAAGGTAAAGATTACTCCTAGCCCTTACCTAAGTCCTTCAGTTGTCATATTCATATGCCTTCTAGGTTTGAACACCATGAATGCAGAGGAAACATGGCAAAAAACAACACACAGAACTTTATAAATATTTGCTTTACTTTCTATCTTGCGACAAAATAAGATTTACTTGGCCACTCAGTTAGAACTGAGTGGCTACAGCAATGTCTTCATAGGTAATTACTTTGTATCCTAAGTTAAATGCAAGAAGTATTAGTTATTATTGCAGCTAATGTTAATGAATGTTTTTGATGTGCCAGGACTTCATGTGCATTAATTCTTCTATTCCTCACAACCACCTTGTGAGTATTTATTATGCCCCACACTCTATGGCAGGAAATTAAAGCCCAAGTGTACAGCTGACGCAATTCTATGCAAACTGCTGTTAGCCAGGGCTCTTTACCACCAAAGGTTAGTAGCTCCAGTTTCCTGGTTATTGACATTTGGCCTAGCATTGACCTATTTTACCAATAAAACTAGCTATTTACATTTATCACAGTGCAGTTAGGTCCTATTTCCATCCCTGGCCTTACATCAGGAAGCATTCTTGAAAAATTCTGTTCATTAAGAGAGGAAGTATTTGATCTATATTAATGGTTCAGACATGCATCTTACCATCTGATCTTAATTTAGGCTATTTTTTTCCATATGGTAATTCCCCTGCACTGTATATGTAGCAGGGCGGAATGATTTCTCCAAAACTGTAGAAATAAATGGTATAAAACAACCCTATTGTGCAAAGTGAGCTCTTTTGCTTTCTCCTGTTTGTGCAATACCTGGACCCTAGCCCTAAAAAAGTTTTCTTACTTGGACTTTGATTTTTATATTATTATGAATTTCCTATAAACAGCACTTCACTTTTTGTTTAGCTACACAAAGACCAAGACAAGAATAATGTGAACATTAAGTGCTCAATAGACTGGAAAGAGGGTGATGGTGGGGCACCACCATTTTTAGAAAAGAAGTTTGGTGTTAGTGAATGGTGGTTTACAGAGCAGATATGGGGGAGTGTGGGTGGAAGATAATTTTTATAGCAGAGCAAAAAATTTTGACAGGCTAAGCAACAATTCAATTCTCCCAAGGAAACAACTGGGAAAAGCTACATAAACAGATGGTGTAAGGGGTATGTTTGATTTTACTAATTGCTATGGAGGAAGAAGTCTGTTGTGCAAAACTTTTTATTACCATGGGATCTCTGCCCTGTTGGGAACTTCTCTATAAAAAAATGAAAGGAATTGGGGAGAATGGGGCACAAGGGAGCCTGTGGGAGGATCCCATCCATCTTCTTCATTAGGGAAGGATTCGCCAGACTTCCTTCTAATTGCAAGCCAGTGAAAATATTTACCTGGCTATATGCATAAAGCAGGTTACAGGGGTGCTTTATACCAGTAGTCCTAACTCAGAAAGCTTGATTTGACCTGTGACCTTTTAGAACTTGCATTGCAAGAAGCAAACCATAGCAGGGTTCCATTCTATTGGTATTGTAAAAATGGCCTCTCCTAGATAAAATTTTTGCTTCTCTTCTTTCTTTAAACAATCTCATTTTATAATTATAATATTCCTTAAATTATTTTTTGGAAGTAGTGACTGTATAAATAATCTATCAGTACTTAATTCAGTCTGTACCATAAGACTTTTTTCTCTCTTGATTTAGGCTCTGAGTTTCAGAATACTTGACTAGTTGCAAGGGCTAAATAATCAATTAAAGTGAGAAATATGTGTAAAAAATATGCTCTAATTGGAGTTTTTCTGGTTTGGGACAAAGGCAATTTAAGTATTTGCAACTCAGCTGGATCAAAATTATACCTTATGGAACTACAGAAACATGAATTTTAAAAAACATTTCCAGTCAACGAAGAGGTTTTCATATGATGAATGCTAAATTATATTTATCATTTATTTCCACTTTTTAGTTTATTTTAATTTTCAAATTTTTAATGTTTCTTAATGTAATATATATACGATGTTAAAATACAATAATAAATGAGATTTGGCACATGCTTAATACTCAATAAGGTTCTGTCAAGTGAATGCATGGATATAAGAATTATAAGCCCTTCCTCAGTCCTAGCCCTAGCTCCAGTTCCCAAGGATGAGCACCTTAAAATCAAATCTATCTTTCCTTTAAGAATTTATTTTTATGTGCTTATAAAAAAATCAACATTGTTAAAATGTCTGTACTGCACAAAGCAATCTACAGATTCAAATTCAATGCAATCCCTATTAAAACATTAATGGCATTTTTCAGAGAGCTAGACTGAATAATCCTAAAATTGATAAGAAACCACAAAAGACACTGAATAGCCAAGGAAAGCTTAAGAAATAAGGACAAAGTTGGAAGTATCATATTTCTTGATTTTGAACTATATATACTACAAAACCATAGTAATCAAAACAGCATGGTACTGGCATAAAACTGGACACATAAATCAATGAAACAGAATTGAGAAACCAGAAATAAACCTATGCCTAGATGGTCAATTAAACTATACCAAAGGAAGCAAGAATATCCAATGGAGTAAAGACAATATCTTCAATTAATGATGTTGGGAAAACTGGACAGATATATGTAAAAAAATAAGATACAACTAGATCACTTTCTTATACTATATGCAAGAAGAAACTAAAAACGGGTTAAAGACTTACATGTAAGACCCGAAACCACAAAACTCCCAGAAGAAAACATAGGCAGTAAAATCTGACATCATTCTTAGTAACATTTTCTTGAAATTTTTATTGAGTTTATTGGGGTGACATTGGTTAATAAAATTATATAGTTTTCAGGCGTACAATTCTGTAATACATCATCTGTGTATTGTATTGTGTGTTGACCATCTATAGTCAAGTCTCTTTCCATCACCATTTATTCCCTTTACCCTCTTCTGCCTCCTATCCCTTTTCTCTCTGCTAATCACCAGACTGTTGTATGTCTATGAGATTTTTTTGTTTTTGGTTTTGTTTAATCTCTTCACCTATTTTCCCTAGCACCCCAATGCCCCTTTCTTCTGACAGCAATCTCTTTTGTATATTTTTGAGTCTGTTTCTAATTTGTTTGTTAATTTATTTCATTCATTAGATTTCACATACATGAAAACATAAGATATTTGTCATTCTCTGACTGGCTTATTTCACTTAGCATAATACTTTCCAGGTCTCTCTATGGTGATGCAAGAGATAAAATTTTCTGCTTTCTTATGGATAAGCAAAATTCCATTGTGTAAATGTGCCACAGCTTTTTTATCCACTTATCTACCAATAGTCAGTTGGGCTGCTTCCAAATTTTAGGCATTGTAAATAACACTGCAATGGACATAGGGATGCATATATTCTTTTAAATTAGTGTTTTAGGTTTCTTCAGATATATTCCCAGAAGTGAGATCACTGGGTCAAGAGGACATTGAATTTTTAATTTTTTGAGGAACTCTATGCTGTTTTCCACAGTGGCTGTACCAGTCTGCATTCAACAGACTCACCAGTCTCACCAACAGTGCACAAGGGTTCCCTTCCCTCCATGTCCTCACCAACACTTGTTGTTTGTTGACGTATTAATGATAGCCATTTTGACAGGTGTGAGGTGATATCTCATTGTGGTTTCAATTAGCATTTCTCTGAAGATAAGTCATGTTGAACATCTCTTTATATGCTTATTGTCCATCTGTATGTCTTTTTTCAGAGAAGTGTCTATTCAGGTCCTTTGCCCATTTTAAATTACATTGTTTGCTTTTTTTTTAGTTGAGTCATATGAGTTCTTTATAAATTTTGGATGTTAACCCCTTACTAGATGTATCATTGGAAAATATGTTCTCTGATTCAAAGGGTTGTTTTTTCATTGTGTTGGTGGTTTCCTTTGTTGTGCAAAACCCCTTCAATTTGGTGTAATCTCATTTGTTTATTTTTTCTTTTATTTCCCTTTCCTTAAGAGATAGATCATAAAAATATTGCTATAAAAATGTCTGAGCATTTACTGCTTAGGTTTTCTTTTAGAATTTTTATGGTTTTGAATATTACATTTAAATTTTTAATCCATTTTGAGTTGATTCTGTGTATGGTGAAAGAGGTGGTCTATTTCATTTTGCTTTGCATGTTTCTGTTTAATTTTCCCAACAGCATTTATTGAATAGACTATCTTCACTCCATTGTATGTTCTTGCCTCCTTTGTCAAATATTAATTGACCACAAAGGCATGGGCTTATTTCTGGGCTCTCTATTCTGTTCTGTTGATCCATACATCTGTTTTGATGAAAGTACCATGCTGTTTTGATTACTCTGGCATTGGATTATAGTGCAGTATCACGCAGCGTGATTCCTCCAACTTTGCTCTTCTTTTCTCAAGATTGCTATGGCTATTTGGGGTCTTTTGTAGTTCCACATAAATTTTTGGGATATTTGTTCTAGTTCTGTGAAATATGCTGTTGGAATCTTTATAGAAAATTGTGTTGAATCTATAGATTTCTTTGGGTAGTATGGACATTTTGATTATTTTAATTCTTCCTATCTGTGAACATGCCACATGCTTCCACTTAATTGTATCTTCTTCAGTTTCTTTCTTCAGTGTCTTCTGATTTTCCAAGTACAGGTCTTTTTCTTTTATATACTTGGTTAAATTTATTCATGGGTGTTTTTTGATGCAATTGTAAATGGGATTATTTTCTTAGTTTACTTTTTCATAGTTCATTTTTGGTTTATAAAAATGCAACTGATTTCTAAATATTTATTTCATATCCTGCTACTTAACTAAATTCATTTGTAAATTCTAGTAATTTTTTAAAACTGTAATGACATTACATTATAATGACTTTTTATTGTTGTTCAGTTACAGTTGTCTGAATATTCCCCCCATTGCTCTCCCATACCCCGCCCACCCCCTTGCTCCCACAGTGAGTCCCCACTCTGTTGTCCATTACCACGGGTCCTTTACTCATGTCCCTTGACTGGATCCTTCCTCTTCTTTCCCCTATTTTTCCTCTCCTCCCTCCCCTCTGGTCACTGTTAATTTGTTTCTTAATTCCATGTCTCTGGTTCTATTTTTCTCATTTGTTTCTTTTGTTCATTATATTCCACTTATAGGTAAGATCATGTATTTGTCTTTGCCACCTGGCTTATTTCACTTAGCATAACACTCTCCAGTTTCATCCATGCTGTCATGAAGAGTAGTAGTTCCTTCTTTCATTCTGCTGATAGTATTCCATTGTGTAAATGTGCCAGGATTTTTTTTTTTTTTTGATCCATTCATCTACTGATGGGCACTTAGGCTGTTTCAAGCATTTTGTTACTTTAATAACTCTGCTATCAACACAGAGGTGCATAGGTCCTTTTTAATTGGTGTTTCAGGATTCTTAGGGTATAATTGCAGCAGTGGGATCATTGGATCAAAATGAAGTTCCATCTTTACTTTTTTGAGGAAATCCCATACTGTTTTCCACAGGGGCTGCACCAGTTTGCATTGCCACCAACAGTGAACCAGGGTTGCCCTTTCTCCATATCCTTACCAGCACTTGTTACCACAGATTTTTGATGCATTCATTTACTGATAAGCACTTAGTTTGCTTTCAGCACTGGGCTATTGTAAATTGTGCTGCTATAAACATTAGGTGCTTAGGTTCTTTTGAATTGATGTTTCTGGATTCCTAGGGTATAATCCTAGCAGTAGAATTGCCAGGTCAAAAGACAGTTCCATTTCTAGTTTTTTTTTTAGGAAATTCCATACTGTTTTCCACAGTGGCTGCACCAGTCTGAATTCCCACTAGTAGTGTACTAGGGTTCTCGGTTCTCCACAACCTTGCCAGTACTTATTGTTTGTTAATTTATTAATGATGGCCATTCTGC